>JAMKQA010029585.1:0-21579 GCA_024699735.1 Posidonia australis
CAGGAAGGTAGCCTAAACCTTGTTGAATGTTGATTAATTGGTGACAAATAATACTCTTGAACATTTCCAAATTCCAATTTTATGCCTTATAGAGGTTGAACAAGCCATATTGTAAATCAAGTTGTTAACTAAAAACTATAAATTAATTTCTATTGCGATAATTTCATTCTTGTAGGATGATTGTGTCTGTTAGCCACCGTATTGGAATAACATGTTGGCAAACTTTATGGAATTATATCTAACCTGAAAATGTTATGAGAATCTAACTAAATGTTGGAGTTATCTTTTCCTATTTTTGTGAATGTAGACACTTTCTTCGTACCAAGATATCTTTCCCTAAGTTTCTTCCTTCCTTATGATGGCAATCAGTGAGATTGGCAATAACTTTTGAATGAGATGGAAAATACTTGTCTAGTCAATTGGAACAGATCTTTCAATTGCATTCTGCATCATTGTTCTCTATTAAATAATAAAAGTCTATTTAAAGGTTCATTATGACACATAGGTTCGAATTCTTGCAAAAACCCCTCTTCTTCTTCGGTTCTACAATGATTATCATGCACATATAATTGTTAGGTATGATATAAGTATAGTTGGGAGTTGGGACTAAGGATATGTAAGGAACTAAATATGTAAATATTTCTTCTATATATAAATATGTAAGGAGCTAAGGATGCCATGATATCATGTCTGAAGTTATCTTGTTGATTATCATGTTTGAAATTAAACCTTAAATCTGTAATTATCATGTCTGAAATACTGAAATAACATATGCTTATATTGTAAATTGGTAAGGAACTAAGGATGTCATGATATCTTGTCGATTAGTAAGCTTGGATGATGTTTTTTTTTGTTTTTTCCCATAAGCTCAGATGTTCAAGTTCATATGTTGTTTTTTTCTTCCATAAGTTCATTTGTCCTCTAATCAGATAACTAGCACTAAAAGGAATCTCAAATGTTGTCTTTTTTGTTTTTTTCTGATAAAGATAGTAATTCATTAAAATATAGTGGATAGTGTAGTAATTTAGATGTTATCTTTTTTCCATTTTCTCTTATTTGTTACACATATAATTGTTTGTATGTTGTGACTTTGTGAATTTCTTACATATAATTTCTCTTATGTTGTGACTTATTTTTACACATATAATTGTTAGTTTTTATGAGTTCACTTGCACAAAGTAATCCTTTCACTTACACATATATATAGTGTACATATAATTTCTCTTATGTTGTGACTTATTTGATTATCTTCTCATATCCGTTTTTATATCCTTTTTTATCAGTATCCGAGTTGTTTTTATCCGTTCCGTATCCATATTCGTTTTTTGAGGATATGGATATGTAATTTTCCTATCCGTATGATATCCGTATCCGTATTCTGAAAACGGATACGGATATGATAACATCCATATCTATACCGTATCCGATCCGTTTGCACTCCTAGGTACAAACCAAAAAAGAGAGATCGAGCTGAAAGAGTCTTCCATTGTAGGCACAGACTGTTCGATGTATTGACTGTGAGAAAAGAGAAGAGGAGAGAGGAGATGGTGGGGCTGTCAGCTGGGGAGAAGCATTTCATTAGGGGTGGGATTGAGCAGGATCTTCGGTCCGATGGCCGCCAGAGGCTTCACTTCCGCCCCATCTCTATCGAGACTGGAGTTATTCCACAGGTTCAATGTTTTACATGGTTCTTCTTTATTTTTCGAGAACTAATGCTTGGGGTTTCTCTTGCTTAAGATTGTGTTTGGTGACAGGCTACTGGTTCGGCCAGAGTTCACTTGGGTTCTACAGATGTTATTGTCAGCATCAAGGTATGTTTATGTGGTCCTGCTAATAGAGAGTATATGATGGTTTGTTTCGTTGGGGCTGCTATATGTTCTTATGGTCTTTTTCCAGTTATATGATGTTTATTATCGATAAATGTGTTGATTATGTTGTTCACTCATTTTCTTAAGCTTATGTTGTTGGAATCGGTTACAAAAATATTTTTTTCAATGTGCCATTGGAAGCAATTTCGTGATCAAAGTAGAATATTGATCATGACCTAGTTTTGTATGATGGTACATTTCATACAGGCTGAGCTTGGGAGGCCAAGCTCTCTTTACCCTGGCAAAGGAAAAGCTATTATATATGTCGACTGTAGTTCGACAGCTGGCCCTGCTTTTGAGGTTTGTGAGTTAACTAACTGATCATTTTGCATTATCCTTTTTAGGCTAAGATTCTATATACTGTGATTATCATTTTTGCATTATCATTTTTAGGCTAAGATTTTTTATATTATGATTATCATTTTGCATTATCATTTTTTGCATTATCATTCCTCCAAATAAAGTATACTCTCTTTTAGTAATCAATTGACTCCATGCTTTGGAATGAAGTATTGATTTGCTATTTTGCCATGAAACAGTCATGTTGTCAAATTAATTTCCTGAATCATGATTTCCATAGATAATTCCATTGACTGTTTACTACTTATTAACTGCACTTTGGGTAATGTCTGTCACGTAAAGAATACATCAAATGCCATTCAGTATAGGAAACATTTACAATTAGAATAACAAGTATGATATGTATGTCCCAATACTCTCCATCCAGATCCCCCCACCTTTTGTCCCTCTTCGAATAGAAAAGTTCTTGTTTGATATTTTTCTCTTACAAAAAGGATAAAAGGAAATTGATAAATTTTGTGACCCTGTCCCTGTATATTTTCTATTCAGGTAAATCCTCACATCCAAGTTTTGTTTTGAAATATTTATTGCACAACTATTCCAACTTTATTTCTTGCTACCTTTTTCTTAGATTTTCAGTAAATAAATTATTTTTACAAAAGGTTTGTCTTTGTCTTCTATCACAAGATCAAGATTTCAACAATTGTCCATTTATATCTGATATGCTTGCATCTTCTAAACTTAGGGAAAAGGAGGCGAGGAGTTGTCCTCAGAGCTCTCACTTGCACTACAAAAATGCTTGCTTGGAGGTAATGTCCATGTGATTTTTTCTTACAATATTGCTGGTAATATAGTCCTCTCTTGTATGACCTTCACGCAAGATATTGGTTACTGTGAATTTTAATGTACTAATAGTTTAGAGTACAAACTACTTGCTGCAAATTAACGTTTTCTTCAAGTTATAGACTAAAGATTCTATATGATCAGATCTTGTTTATTGCAGGGCATGTCATATGAGACAAGCTTCAATCAGTCATAGGAAACTCAATTACACAAATTGGAAATTAATTATTTACTGTTAGATTTATGTATTGTCTATTGGCTTCTTAGATGTATTTCTAAGAAAAGAACTGTTGTCTTTTTATATAGGGTCAATGGATATCCATATGCCTATAGTCTCAATCAGACTTTTTTTTTTGAAGAGTAAAAAGGAAATTTCATTATATAGCACCCACCTATAGCACCTCAAGCACTGTACTCTCTCTTCCTTCCTGAAAGGAAGAAACCGGTCTCCACTAGCTATTCACCATATTTCCATAGACACCAGAATCTTGAACTACGTCTGTGAATGAATGACCCATCCTCTCCCAAAAAGGTCGTTGGCTAGATCTTCCTTCCGCTTCTGTTAGTCCTCCAAGCCTGTCCCAAACAGGACACCTCCTTTCACCACTAGCTCTCTGCTGGAGTTATTGGTGAAGCCCTTGCATATACATCCCCCTTCAAATCCGTCCTTCCATTGCCTATAACCCATCACATCTTTCTCTATTCCATGAGTTTATTGTTATTAATTTGGATTCCAATATTGTTCGTTTCAATAAGGCATAAGAATGGGAAAAGCCAATGTTGTAATTTTCTTTTATTGCATGTACCAGGGCCTGGGCTTGATCTCTCTTCTCTGATCATTGTGGAAGGAAAGCTATGTTGGGACCTATACATTGATGGGCTTGTTGTAAGTTCAGATGGGAATCTACTGGATGCATTAGGTGATGCCATCAAGGTAATTTGCTTGGCAGTAAATAAGCATATCATGACACATTTTCATTGTGTATGACCTTCTATTTGAAGTTGACAGACATCTATTAATCTCTCATATACATACAAAAATAGTCAACATACTTAATATTAACAATTTTCTTATTTATGGGAATATTTCTCCACTCTGTTTGCTTTAACTTCATTTTAGTCTTTCTAGTCACCACTTAGGGGGGCCAGCACAGACCTTCCATATTAGGCTTAGTACACATGCAGCATTATTTTTTAAAATTGCGTAACTTTTTATGGGTTTCAAGCTGCAGATTCTTTATTTTTTTCCTATAATTGAAATTTAATTACTCTCTCAACTACATTAGGATTTTTATTATGTTTGTTGTGATTGTTTTAGGTTCCAAAAACCAAGTTCTGGTTGTGTTGGTGGTTCACTGGCAGAATTCTATATTTATGAAGGTCATATGAATAGACACTTATATGGTGGTGGTGGTTGCTTTGAACAACAACCACCACCACCATGCCTTAATCCCATTATGTGGGGTCCGACAACATGACTCCTTGCTCTCCATTTAATTCTATCAAGTGCTTGTTATATTGAACCTTTATTCTGTTACATCCATTAGGATTGTCTGTGTTTCACTTTAAGTCAACTTATACTCATTCTCTTGGTGGGGAACCGGCAGAATATCATATTTGTGATATTTTACAGGCGAGATAAGGAATATAGACAATCTCAAACCTCCACATGTCATCCTAAATTGATTGATATTGTATTGATATATGAGTTTAAACCATACAGTTTGCAGTATTCAAGGTGATTCATAAAAATACCATACCAAGTTTGCAAGTGTGTAGGAACATGTGAGGAAACATCATGATCTTGTGTTTGTTAGACCACAAAATGACTTGTCTGGTGAACTTTCATTGTCCGTTGAACTTTCACACCCATCTTTATTGTAACTTATCAAAACATTTTGAGGCATAGCTGCAAACTTGTCACAGGTGCTCATTTGTCTATGTTTGGTTGGAGAATCCCTGTGCTATTTGGTGGACATTTTTGCTAGAGAGAAATAATCACATAGGAAGGTAGAAAGTGAATTGGGACTTTTTGTCAGATCATGACCAGGGAAGTCATGGAAGAGGTACCTATTGATTACTGCTGAGGATGTATTGGATCCTCCAATCAAGGATTGGTTGTACAATCTATTATAGCTTGTCTTTGCTTATTAGTTTTGTCTTCCTTGCTTTGAAGGTGCTTCTAGTTACCTTGATAAGTTCACCTTAAGGCCGGCTTGTGCCAAGAAAGCCAAGGCAAAGGAAAATGTAGGGTCAAAGGAAAAGGAAGGGATTTAAAATCATAAAATTTTATTTTCCTTTTGACTCCAACAAGGTGTCTGTGCATGTCTGGAAAAGAAGGAAAAATATTTTCCTTTTGAATTCCGTCTTTATAGGTGAGAAAGGAAACGAGACTTTTTTAGTTTGTGTTGGAAACCAAGAGAATCTACTTTCCAATAGAAAATGTGTTCAAACATCATGATTTTGGAGACATCCTTTCCAGCTTCCAATAGAAAATGTACACATCCTTCGAGGACCCTTAATGTTCCAAGTAATCTATGTAAGTGGGTAAGCTGGCCTACTGTTCTCAGTAAAAGCTAGTTCTTCAGTAGCCTTGTGCATAGAAAACACAGTATTAAAGAAGCTAGTGCAGACAAGAGGGTCCATAGTTGGCTCCAATTCTGAAGCAGATGCAAATAATCTAATGGTGGTTACTGTAATTTAGATCTTGTTCACTGATATGGAGGCTTTCTTTCTATATTTTTATGAAATTAAAATGAAACTATTATCAAAAAAATAGAAAGGGAACGAGAAACTACATGATAAAGATATAAGACAAGAAAGTCCCCATCCACAAATATGAAGCAATAATGCAACTATAGCCTAGTTTTTACTAGGATGAAATATAAGCCAAAACATCATAATCCAGATCATTCACTATTTCCATGCAGCAACATTGACAAATTGAATCGAACAGGTATTGCTCAGTCAGAGAACATGGGATTCTATTCTCTCTGTGTGACTCTGTTTATGGGTAAAAGGTTTAGCCTTGAATTTTATTGGTCAAGCTGGGAGAACACCAGCCAAACTGACATAAGACTGGAAGCTGAATGATTTTCTTTTAAATTTAGTGCTTATTGGTTTGTCATTGGCAATTATGTATTTGGATTATGAGCGATTTTTAAAAAAGGTCTTGGTTTTCCATTCTTGAACCTAAATAGTGCATACTTTAAGTTATTTATCAACATGCGAAATTAGATTTCCTTCTTATACATAGAACTAGAATCCATTTTTGCATGCGAATTGTTGCCAAAGATTGAATTGTTTTATTCAATCTTTGTATATTTTGTTTGTTTCCTTTGCTTTTAGACCACTAAATAAAGTACATTTTGTTTGTTCCTTTGCTTGTATAGTGTATGCAGTTTTTTCCCTTTCCACTGTACCCATCAGACAACACGAAGCAGTAGCATGTTCTTAAGTTGGCACAAATATATGTATTTAATTGTGTTAATTTTGACTAAATGTTATTGACTGGGCATCTACTGTGATCGTCTTTGTCCTTATAGTAGTATATTTATATTACATTGCTGAATCTAATAAGTTTTTTTACCAGGCTGCTTTGAGCAATGCTGCAATCCCAAAAGTGAATGTTCTTCCTAATACGTCAGCAGATGAGCAGCCAGATGTTGATATCATCGATGAAGAGTATTTGCAGCTTGATACCTCTAATCTTCCTGTTATTATAACATTAACCAAAGTGAGTTGCAAAACTAAAACACAGTTCTTTTTTTCTTATATACCACAGATTTGGACAACAGAATATGTTTCATCAGTCTGCACAGTTGGGACGTTGGGTAGGAATTTTAGTACGAGCCATTTATATCTCTAGACTTTCTTATGTGGTTGAATAAACAACTGGGTTCTTTTCTAAGACGGAAAAATTCAAACATATAAATTATAATAATCTATGAGTCGTCGGATTCATTCTTCCATATTATATAAGAACACGTTATTGTGAGTTTCTATCATCCTAAAATAATTCTAGTAACTACCTGGACTATTGTAATGATAACCACATTCCAGGTTATTTCATGCAAATTCTTGCGCAAGAGGTATCAAATTCCATGACAGATGGTCTGATTTTCTGTTTGCGCACTTCACCAGGAATAAGATCATTCATGTCGTTATTCTTTTATCACTATTTCCATTTTCTATGACAATCCATTACTTTGTGCTAATCGTATTGCCATTTCACTTTTCACAGGTGGGCAGACATTATATTGCAGATGCGACTCTGGAAGAGGAATCACAAATGAGCTCTGCTATATCAATATCTTTAAATAGACATGGGCAAGTTTGTGGGTTGATCAAGCGTGGAGGTGCAGGATTGGATCCAAGCGTGATATTTGATATGATCTCCGTGGCGAAACATGTCAGCAAAGAACTCATAGCTACGTTGGACTCGGATATCAGTGCAGCAGAAGCTTCTGCAAATTAGGCATTGCATTTTTTTACTAATTTACGTTCAAGGAAGAATTAGGAGATAACGTGTGAATTGATTTGAAAATCATAAGCTTTAGAATTCACAGTAAAACAAGTATAACCTTGTAATGTATCCGTTAATTTAGAATTCATTGTGTCATTCCAACTGGGATTAATGACGCGTTATACCAAAAGCATTCTTCTGTTCAGTTTAGATGGTGATCACGAAAATTTTTATGAACTGCCTGGAACTGTAATTTGTCGAAGAGGTCTTTTGTATTTTCCACGGTGATAAAAGTCCTAATGGAAGGCTGATATCAGCCAAACTCATCTTTTCTTGGTTTACTCATTTCTTAGAGCAAAGATCATCAAATCCACACCAAGATAACCCATGCTTCATTGCAATGACGTATCATCTTGAAACGATGATTTGATGTTTGGGTAAATGTTTCAATAATAAATACAACATATAATTTAGTTGAGACAAAGAATTCATGGAGAAAGAAAAAGGAATATAATGAAAAAGTTGTGACCAAACATTAAAACGTGAAATGGTAGTCAATTATTATTGCTCTGAATGTTGATTTAAGCTTGACAGACGATACCATACTTCATGCTCATTGTTAACTGGGTGAACCACAATATTCTTTAAAACAGGGAACAATTGGTGCTCTATATGGTTTTAAAGAGTCATGAAATCAAATTCTTCAAAACTTTAGAAACACCTTGGGAATCCTTTTCTAAATTACTCCCTGAACGTAAATTAAAATAAAACTCATTGCAGGAGAAAATTTCATTTATTATTACCGGAACTAGTCATAGAAATTTTCAGTGGTTCACACATTGAGAGCTCCGATTACAAACTTTTGCTTAATATAGTATCAAACCCTACGGTCGACCATAATATGTCCATTCCCTCTTAGGCCATCCCACCACTCGAGGCTGTTCTGATGATCTGAAAGAGAGCTGTCAGACAAATATAGTTGAGAGTCAGTCCCTAGAAAGGCATCATTTTCTTTCGACAAAATTCTTTGCATTTTATAGCGAAAATGTTACAGAACATGGAACATGTTTACAGGAAAACATTACTAATGCAATTGGTTAAAGAATATAGAATATTTTTTCAAAGTCAATAGGAATTGAGTCAGTTAGTACTTAGAACACATAAAAGCTAGAGCGCCAACAGCTCATAGGATTTGAAAATCTAATTATATCATTCACAGCTTCAAACTAGACTTCCTGAGACCATAACTCTGAAGGCATAATTCTTTCTTCTTTCATTTTAATTTCTTTAGGTTTTTAAAGATAATCCGAGTCGTGTAATAATTCCTCAGGCTTTTAAAGACGATAGTATTACCATAACTCAGAATATAACTCGACCTGGAGCTGGAGGATAGATCCAAATATTACAGATTTATAAATATGTACAAGTAATGTACATCACAATAACTTGGTGTCAGTCCACTCAAAATGAAATCGAGAAGAAAGAGTACTTGTAAAAAATTCTAGATGAACACTTTGCACACAAAGCATCTAACATTGTAAAAGCCATTCTTAAGAAAGTCTAGCAATAAGAACAAAATCACATATGTAACTACGACACCAACAGCAAAGAGAAATTTCAAGCACTGCATGCATTCGAGGGATCTAATAAATTCCATTATAATAACATACAAAGAGGTGTAAAAAGAGCAATTTCACAGTATATTAAATTCTTCCATGGTAAATGTTGTACAAAATCCTTTTACTATTACAGTACATTAAAAAAACCATCTCTAATGAATTTATTTTAGTGTTATTTGTTTCTGCCTTTTGTTTTATATTTCCCTAACTGCCATTTCTCAGGAAACAAACCAACAGCACCATTACATTGGTTTCAAAAAATATCTGCCTCTACAATATGATTTTACATCTTACTTGGCACATAAGACACAAATTTGTCTGATTAAAAGCTCTATATGTACTTCCTAAACTTGCCGGTGCCCTACTACCAAATTTCCATGCATTGATCCTTTTTAGCTTATGTATTAGCCTTTATAACGTCACCAATAAGCTAAAACAAAACTTGCTCCGTAGCTAGTAAGCCAAAGTGTCATTCCAACAGAAGATTTATTGTCTAGCACCATGACCATGCTCACAGTCTTAACAACACATTGTAATTTCAAATTAACAACAGGAAATCCTGTAATCTATCATGACTCGTGAAGAAACGTTTTATTGTTCTTATGAACAGAAGCAAAAAGAATTGCACACACAAATAACTAGGGAAAAATTGAGAATATCGGCACCGAAAGGGCGGCATGCCACCACAGTAATGTTGAAGGATTTGAACAAAAGGAAAAACAAGTACCAAAAGAACAGAAGACGGAGAATCCATTGACAGAGTAGTAGGAGAAAAGAAGAGAAGAAAAGGCTTACAAGATCCGATGACAACAAACACGAAAAAGCCAAGCACGATCGGACCAACAGGGTAGTCATTCCCCTTCTTGACGGTGGTCTCGGGAACGGAGCCTCGTCTCGTGATGTTCTTCTGGAATTTGGCGATCTTCCTGTCAGCAAGGCGCCTTGAGGTCGTCTGCCCATCATACATCAGGGAAAAACAAAAAAGGGAAACAATTACTCGACCAGCAAATCCATCCAAAACACTGCAAATAAAACGGAACGGAGATGAAGAAGCACGCATCCGATGAAAAACCCAGATCTCCGGCTGCAGGAGGAGGAAATTGATACCCAAAAGGAGAAGTCGAGAATTATTGGTTGATTGACTTACCATTTCGTTCGATCAGCGAGACAGGAGCGCACGGGAGAGGAGCAGCACTGGGTTTTCGTCGGCGTCGGGGAACGCGTAGACCCCAAGACACGCGCTTTTGGTCTTCGGGTTCCCACCAAACACCTGTATGCGCCTCCCCCGTCTCTCTCCCTCCCCTCTTCCCTGCCTCCCTTGTTTTGTATGTGTGTTTGAGGATATAAATCGAGAGAATTTCTCTGTCCCCGTCCAGCGCTGGACCCAAAAAAAAAAACCCACTGGCCAAACGAGTCCACTGTTTTTCTTCAAGGGCACATGCCGTAACAAATCAATGTAGCACCTCCTGTAATGTCTCCTAATCCCTAGGTAGGGGCGTAAATGAAAGGGATACGGTGTAGATTTGGGTGATAGCACTATCATTTTCTTATTTATTTCCAAAATTACGAAGGATATAGATGTAGATGTTATCTGATACGAAAAATGTATATTTATATCTTTAAAATTGAATTCAAATATTGATATTTGATGAACAAATACAGATAAAAAAATTATAGGATATTAATAACTTTTATGACTATGGCTTCAATTATATATAAGTGCATATGTTCTACGTAACTAATTATATGAGAATCAATAAATTATGATTATTATTGTTAAAAATATATGTATAATAATCTAATTAAAGAATATATATGTATAAAATTATGGATATAATACAAATATCATAGAGATCTGGAAATTATATCCTTATTCTTATCTGTATCTGCTTGAAACATGCTTGAAACAGATACGGATAATCCATATCTTCTTAAAAATTAATATGAATACAGATATGGGATGAATATTGCATATCCATTCGCATCCACATCTGTAAGTCCATCCTATTTTGACAAGTTGTAAAGTTTTATTTGGTACAAAATTTGTGCTTAAAATCTTGTTGTGGTCGAGGAATACATCAAACATTATATAGAGAGAAAAACTCAAAATCGTGGGCAAAGAGAGAATTTCATGCTTAAGTGAGAGCAAAAAGTGTTGAATGTCTCACAAAAATCCATTACTGATGAATTTGAAACCTTGGAGACTATTTGTTGCATAGAGTCAAATGAAATTAGGAAGAATTGAGAATAATTAGAAAGTAAAACTAAACATGTGTAATACAACCTCAAAAATCTCCTCTATTGTAAGGAGACAACATAACCAATTAATAATGTGAGACACAATACAAAAAAATTGACCTGTAACAATTAGAACATATAATATTCAACTAAGATCATTATAAGAAAGTTAAATCATATAGAAGAGAGTAAATAAAAGCTAATTTTTTTTAGAAAAAATGATGATAGTAATTGCATTTTAATTTGTGCTCATATTCTCATGTGTTCTAACTCAACCATTGTTACACATACGGCAATACTTATCTTGGTCTCAAGTATCATGTTAACTTTCAATATAGGAAAATGAAGAAAGCACGTCATCAAATACATAGGTATAACAAGCTTATCAAATGCGTGGACATTAAATTCACTTGTAATATTGCACTAATACAAATAATACAAGAGTGATCTAGTGAAAACAAAACTTAATTTGGCACTTTTAGGACTAGCTCATAAACTTTGGTCTTACAAGTGAAAAACTTGCTCGTAAAAGAGAATTCTACATACTAATATCACTCTATACAAAATAAAACCATAACAAATTCATGTCTCTATGAAATTAAAATAACTTGAAACCATTGGAAAATAAATTGTGAAATAATTATCAAAACATCGACTTTCAAAATCAAAAGGCGACAAAAATACTAATTGATCACAATAAGAATCATAAATTTATTAAGATACTATAAAGAAAACAAAGGAATTTTTTTATTGGTGCCTATTGAAAGTCAATTTGATACACTTAAATTCCATCTAGATCCAAAACTAAGGATATTTTAAGAGAAATAAGACATTGAATATACTATATCAAAAAAAGTTCTATTTTTTTAGTAATGGAGAATATACTATTCTATTATAAGGATCAAGAGTACAATAGAAAAACATACTATATTATGAGAAACATACTTTCTATAATATTGTTCAATCTTTGTTGACATCTCTTATATTTCTCATAAATTTATTCATGTTCCATTATAAAAATTTAAAACATATGCACCACGAAAGTAATCAAAAACTATATTGTCCTCTTCCAATATGGAGTTCAAAAAATAGAAAGAAAGAACTATAATGACATAAGTAACAAGAAAAAAAACATGAACAATTAAACTCGTGATGAGTTACTTCCATGAAATTTGGAGATAGAAGTTGGTGTGGTTGTGGATGGAGATGATTGGGAACAAGCATTTTGAGTTCCAATGATAATGAAGAATAAGAATAAGACAGAGGAGAAGAAATGCCAAATTTTCAAATTCATGTAATTAAATTTTTTTGTTCAACTAGTGTTACTTTGATAGTGGGGTTGTGTGGATGGTGGTTGGTAATGGTGAGATGGATCTGATGGCGGTGTAATGTTAACGAAGTTAGGTGTATTGATGTGGACGAAGAATAAGGAGGAAATAAGAAAGTGTAAGAAGGAAACACATAATGCAAGAAGGCTAGAAAGACTTATGAAGAAGACGAAGAAGAAGATACATTTGAGTGTAGATATTTTGTTTGTTTCTCTCAATCAAGTTTCATTGTGAAATTATTTTTGTCTATTACTTTCTGTAACATCCGTAAAATTTATTTTGTAATTATTTACATTTTAATGAATTTATTTCCTAGATGGGTGTTATTGTTCCATGGCTCGTTTGTATGGTTTACTATTTTTGGACTTAGACCTCGTGGGTTAACTTCTGATTTCGTGTCCTTGTGCGTGGTTAGCATTGTGCATTATGGCACTGTACTTGTGGCCCTGGGTGTGGGTCTATGTGGGGCCGCGTTTTAGGCCCATTGGTGGGAGAATTTGGTGTAGTTGTTAGCTCGTGCGGGAGGTCGGTGATTGCACTGTGCATGCATGCATGCAACTACCACTTTGGGCGCATATTTATATACGCGGCAAACGACTCTTTCTTCGCACCTCTCCTCCTCTCCTTTTCCACGCGTTCTCCCTCCGTCTCAAGCATGCCACCTCTCTTCCTCTTCCTTCCCCTCCACACTCTCTCTCCCTCCACTCACCCCCTCCTTCCCGTCTCCCTCTCCCTCTCCCTCCCCTATTTCTCCTCCCCACATCTTCCTTTCTGTTTAGTGTGCTCAACGGACGACGGAGACGTGCGGTAGTGTGTGGTGGTGCGTGTAGCTACGGAGTGGCGTCCTTGAGGTCGTGGAGTGGTTGTGGATGCGTGGTGTCATCGGAGTTGGCCGAAGACTGGAGTTGGGTCGCCGAAACGCGCATTGCAGATACGCACCTCCAACCCATGAATAGAAAGCATGAAAATGTTAGAAATTGATAGGATTTCATGAAATCTAGGTAAATTTTCATTATTAGAATTTATTGTGATTTTTATGAGAATTTATAGTGAATTTATGGATATTTATGCGGGTGGTTGTGTTTTGGGTCGTTTTGACCCTTATGCCTTTACGATTTTATATCTTGATGTATGCTGAATGAATTTTGGTTTTTTTTGTTGGGATTTGGAGTAGACTCAAGGGTCTACATCTTATGTTTTATGCAAGATTTTTGGTATTTGTTTGGGAGGTCCGATCGAAGGTCCCACTCTAGACGATTTTGAAATATGTAGGTTAGGCCGTTTTTTGTTTTTTGCAGCCTTTTTCTGTCAATTTAGGTTCTCTAGTCGAAATTCAGTCGTCCGATTTTGGACAGTCGACCAAATCAGTGGATTTTGCTAGGCCAAATCATTTTCGGTATACCAATTTTGGTCAGAGTGTTGACCATTGACCTGATTCGGTCGACCGAACCAAATCAGTCTACCGAACCAGGGGTTTTCGGTATGCCGAATCAGGGCCCAAATATGTTTATAAAATGTGATCTTCGTGGGTTTTTCGGATTGGTTTGTATTGTCCTATTGAGATGGGATTGTGGGCCATCAGTGGTGGTCCCTTGGGACACCTAATGTGATGTTTTGCCGAGGTTTTGGAAAGAAGTTTCAAAGATATAAAATGATTTTGAAAGAAATGGTTGGTCCATTTTGGAAAATGGTTTTCCTAGTTTTTTGTATACAGGCCGAGATAGTGTGGGACCATATCGTCGGGACCAAGGAATGTGACGACATTCTCAGGTGATCAGGCGCGACTCCTTGGTCGAGGTTGGGGGCTGAGATACCTGAGGCTAAAGGACGTCGGGTCTTGGAGGTATGAGACTCCTTGACTGTAGTCTCAAGGCTAGAGTTGTGGTCCGCAGGTTGAGGTGTCTTGTGGCATGACGGGGAGGTATGATACTCCTACTGTCGCTGTGAGCACTGAGGCTTGGGTGTTGTCGGGTGTGCAGGTATGACACTCCCTCTTGAGCACAGTGTGTGGAGAATGCCGTGAGAAGGCGTACCCTGTAGTGGCTTGTACGGGTGGGACACGTGCACGCAGTTGGTAGCATTCTGAGAGACAGGACAACTTTTCCAAGAAGGGGTTGGCTTTGTGAGGGTTCTCCAAGTGGGAGAATCGCGGGACGACGCGGCTCCTGCACAGAGTGGCACGTCGTGGTAGTGCAGACGTTGTTGGTTGCTCTTTGGTGGACTGCTTGTGGCCAGAATTTGGTTGCCTGGTGTCGGATTTCCCAACTCACTTGTGTTGGTTGCTCTTTGTGTGGTTTTGGCCATTGAGGGTGTAGACACCCCGATTTTGAAGTCACTTGGCAGTAGACTCCTTTGGAAAGATGCTTTGGTTGCGACTACCAAACTTAAACCCTAATTCCACCAAAATCATAAACCCACAAGCCCATTCAAGCCCACATAAGCCCAGTCAGGTCCACACTAGCCCACTCTGACCTAATCAAAATAAAAACCAAACAAAACACATTTAAAACATTTAAAATCCAAATTAATCAAATAAAAACTCCAATTAAAACCAAAATTAAATAAAATCGACTTAAATCCACCTAAAATCCAAATTAATCAAGTGAAAATCCTAATTAATCAAATGAAAACCCTAATTAAAGTCAAAATCCATTTAAAACCCTAACTAATCAAATGAAAACCCTAATTAAAGTCAAAATCCATTTAAATCATTTAAAACCCTAATTAATCAAATGAAAACTCTAATTAAAGTCAAAATCCATTTAAATCATTTAAAATTCAAATTAAAACCCTAATCAAGTAAAACTTAATAAAATCCATTAAAAAAATTAAATCTAATAAAAAAGAAACCTTAATCCAAACAAAAATCTAGCAAAATTAATGATGTTAAAATCTAAGTCAAAACCCCAATAAAAACCAATTAAACCAAAATTTAAACAAATCCCTAATTAGGTCAAGTAAAAATTAAGTAAATCTAAATTAAAACTCAAACACAAAACTTTAATCCACTTAAATTCAGAAAAACCCTAATTAATTAAACCCAAAACCCTAATTAAAATCCAAACCGCCCAAATTAAACTCAAAACCCAAATTAAAACACAAAAACCCTAATTAAATTAAAAATCCTTAAAAATCCAAAAAGAACCCTAATTAAACTAAAAACCCTAATTAAAATCTAAAACCCCTAAATTAAAACTCTAATTAAAACACAAAAACTCAAATTAAACTAGAAACCTTAATTAAAACCCAAAAACCCTAATTAAATTCACAATCATAATTAAAATCCAAAACCCTAAAACCCTAAAATAATTAAAATCCTAAAAACCCCAAAATAATTAAAATCCTAAAAAACCCTAACTTAAAACCAATTAATTAAACCATAAATCACAAAATCAAGAATTTAATTAAAATCACAAAACCTAAATAAAAACCTAAAATCAAAACCCTAAAATCCCTAAAAAATCCCAAAAAAGGGGAAAAAAACCCTAAAACCAACGTCCACTCGTAGACCCAAAATTCAGCCCAATGCAGCCCATTTCACCTTTCAATTAAAGACTTTAGGAAAGCCATAAATAATTCCAGCGACCCCCTTTATCTCCGGTAGTGTCTCGCAAACTTTGGCGACATCCCGAGATCTCCGTAGTAGATTCTGATCCATTTGTGATCTCCGGCTACTCTCCTCCAACTCACGTGAGCATCAGTCGACGCTTGTCCACTATTGAGGAGGATCGACGGTGGGAGACGGCTGGACCAGAGCTTACAAGGTCCATCGCCTCCAGAAGCGCCACAGTGGAGGCCCCCGTGGCAAAGAAGAATGTCGACCAAAGGGAGATCGACGGCGCGTTCCGGCTGTTGAGGACTCGATCAACGCCATTAGAGCTTCCTCCCACCTCCTCCTCTAGCTTCTCAACTCCTCTTATCGCTGATTAGCTGCCGGGAAGGCTCAAATGAGCCTCCCAGACCATCGCCGCCGATGATCTTCGAATAGTTGACGGTAACTGTTAGTTTTTTTTAAGTTTATTTAAAAGCCCTTCAATTTGTTTAAATGTTACAAATAGGTCCTGGAATTTTTCTCTTTGACCCCTCTATTTTCAATTTAACTGGCATTTGTTTAGTTTTACTGTAAATATTTCATTCTTTACCTTATTTCATTTTAATTTCATTATCAGTCCTGTAAATATGTGTTTTCTCACGTTTAAACCCCTGCATTCATGTTTTCCTTGCAATTAAGTCCCAAGATTTTGCACTGAGCCCCCAGAACTTTTAAAAATGAGTTTTTTTTTGTAAAATTTGCATCATGACCCTAAGGAACTTCATAATTACATTGATCATCATAAAAGTCTAGTTTTTATCACATTCAAGTCCTGTAATTTTGCATGTAGGCCCCTGAGTTCCCAACATACAATCCCAGAGCACAGGAAATTTGCATCCAAACCCTTAGACTAATTTGAAATCCATCATTTAGGGTTTTATTTGTTTTCTCACATATATTTGATATTTTCCACTTATTGCATTTCATATTTTGTATTTAATCATAGATTTCATTTAAAAATCATGTTCGCACTGTGAATTGATCTTTAGTTTTATATTTTGATCACATTTGCACTTATGTGTGAATTTTGCATATTAGACCGTGAGTTTTCAGGAAATTACCAAGGTGTAATTTTCACACATCTTAGTGCCACATTTTCATTTAATTCATCATTTGCACATTAGAATAGAAGTCATTGAATGTATTTTAATCCAGGTTTTCACCTTTTTTGTGAATTTTTCATTTTGATCCTTGTACTTGTCCTTTACTGTGTTTAATTGTTTTATTATTTTTAAGACCTTGTCCTTTACATGTTTTCTTGCAAATAACATTTTCTTAAAATTTCGCATACATTTTGGCATATCTCAGACCAGGTATCATCCCCATACATGCATTTGTCACATTCGGCCATTGAAATGACCAAATTGCCCCTATGCCACCAATCCATGCACATGCATGTTAGTTCCTGCATTAAATCACGCATAATCTTTGTCCAAGTTATTCCTTAGCATCTTTTACACATTTAAGTACATTTTCATGTATTTTCATAGTTTTCATCACATTTGCACGTTGTCCCATCCTTTTCGAGTAAGTTAGCATCTCATGCGGTTTTCTGTGGATTTGTTCCTTATTTCGTTTTCAGAATCCTTCACCCGACATCTGACTTGATTTCTTTTACTCCTACATTTTGGGTTTTTCGATTTGATTTGGATTTCATTGTCTGAGGGCATACACTAACTGACCCAAAGGCCCACATTGGCCCACTTGCATATTATTTCTCCTTTTTTCTGATTTTCATGACTTTTTCTATGATTCCAATTACTTGAGTTGGCCCCACTTTTGACCTTTTTGATATTGATATGGCTTTCTCGAGCATTTTTTTTCTAAAAACACCGTAATTTTATGTGATTTTTTCACATGTCACTGTTTGCCTACTTTACGTGGATTTCTTTGCAATTTTTTCGTTCGGGTTTCCGTGATGTTTTCCGCTATTCTAATGATTTGGGTCTACTGAATTTTTGATGTTCTTGATGTCAGTGTGGTTTTCCAGATTATTTTTTCCAAAAAATGTTCCCATTTTATGTGATTTTCTTCACATGTCACTGTTTGCCTGTTATACGTGGATTTCTTTGCAATTTTTTCGTTCGGGTTTCCGTGATGTTTTCCGTGATTCTAATGATTTGGGTCTACTCCATTTTTGATTCTCTCGATGTCAGTGTGGTTTTCCAGAGCATTCTTTCCAAAAGCGTAGTCATTTTATGTGATTTCTTCACACATCACAGTTTACCTGTTTTACGCGGACTTCTTTGTAGTTTTTTTGTCTTGATTTCTGCAATGTTTTCTATGATTCCGATGACCTGAGTTGGTTGCATTTTTGACTTTCTTGAGGCCTATATGATTTTTCAAGCCATTCTCGCCAAAAACTTTGTCATTTCATGTGATTTTCTTTGTCGTGTTGTTTTTCGTGATTGTGATATTTCATGTGGATTTCTTCACAATTTTTGCATACCATCTTGCACATCCATCTAGTCTTCACTTGGCATTCATATTAGCATGATTAGAGCATAATCTAGGCTTAGTAAACATTCATTTAGCCTCTGGCAAGCGAATTGGACTAGAAAGATAGAGTTTCTTGGGCGTATGGGGGTGCCTAACACCTTCCCTATGCGTAATAGGAATCCTTACCCATCTTCTAGTTTGTGGACATCTGGCCTTCATATTGGAATCTCATGCATTCATCTTTTGTGATTTGTTTGTGGTTTTCCTCGTTCTTTCCCTTAAAAGACTAGGTGGCGACTCCTTTTCTTTTTGTTTTTATCCTATCTTGCGCCTTCGCCATCCTGGCATGGTTGTGGCCTCCTCCCTTTGGCACGACTCTGTGTCGAATCCCCGAGTGGGCATGGTCACAGAACTGGTGACTTCGCTGGGGAGTACTAGATTCTGGCTTTCAGGTTAGTCTTTTCGCTTACTTTTTGAGGCTTTGGCTTCACATACTTGTTTGTTTGCTTTGTTTGTGATTGCTCGCTTACTTAGTATGCCTTTCACACTTTCTTTACACATTTGCTCTGTCATTGCACTTGCATGCCACATACTTTGCCTTTTGATGTGATGGATGTTTTCTTTTCACATTCATGATGCCACGACACTTGCACATGCTATGATCATGTCTTTTGCTTGTTGTTTGCTTGCTTGTTTGCCTTACTAGTGTGTTTTCTTCCCCTTTCACACTTGACATGCCTAGGAGAGTAGAGACATGTTTGTTTCTCCTTTTTGGTTAAAATAAAACACACAAACTCAGAGAAACAATTAATAAGGCAAAACTAGAGACCAAATCAAACTCTTCCCCCTGGATAATAAAATGCAAGTAAAAAATACAAAAGCATATTGCATGATGGATCATATAGGGCATGCATCTTCTCCCCTGAGTCCACCTACAGTTTGCGAAGGACAATTCTAGTAGCCCGTTCTATAGCTTTAGCGTAGGATGTGTTGCTAGTTTGTCCCTCCTTGTCTGGGATCGTGTTGGTGTTAGTAGAGGGTACAACTCCATGCTACTGCAGGAGATGATGCCACCAACGCACCACCCGTTCATTATCTGTGCTTTGGTCAGGATTTAGAGCGGAGACCTTTACTTTTTAACTTGAGTCGGAGACCCATTTACCCATGTATGATCCCGAAGTGGACGGCCTTTTAGGAAACACTTAGTTGGTGAGAGAGAGCATATTAGTTGCATCCATATGCATGAATGCCATTCACGCCACCATAACAACTGCACCTTGTTGCTGTTTTTAACACCAGTAGTTTCCTTTTCTCAGGTAAAGCGTGAGTTCCTCAACCATTGCTCGAGCGTTCCTATCTTGACTCCCTTGTTTGCGGCACTTCGTTGCCGATCATTTTTTCCCAAGTTATTCATCACTTTGACGATAGCTCGTCCTAGGATCCATCCCCTCATTTGCCACCATAGTCCGGTTCTCACCCGATCCCGGTCAGCCATGGCCCAGCGCACCAGTGAGTCTCTTTCTGCCACTGTTGCTCAGGAGGGTACTCCATTTTCGGTCCCTCGTACCCTCATTGTGTCTTTAGTTGTTCACTCTGTCCCTTCATGCATCACGAAGGTTCTGTCCCCTACCCTGTAGGACACCCACTGACCTTGGCCAGTCTGGAGCCAGGCACTGAGTCTATCTCAGTGACCCCTGCTCGGGTTTCAGATGCATCACTGATGGCCTCGCTCCCTCAGGGTTCTTTCTCCTTTAGCACTCAGTCCACGGTGGCAACATCTCTTGTGGGTTCCCTACCTCCAGGGCAACCTGTATCTGTCCCGTCTTTGACATCCAGGCCTTCGACTGTGCCATCCCTCACTGTCCCTGAGGGATCTCCTACCGCACAGGCAGAATATCTGTTGGCCCTCATCCAGAAGATCGAGGGCATGGCCTTTGCTATCTAGTCTACCATAGACCTTAATGATCCTGAGGTTCCCCAGTAGCCTGCTCCGGTGTTCCAAGCATCGGCACCACCACCTCAGCCCTCACCCCATCTCCTCACTGCACCCACACTTGGTGTGACACCACTGCCTCAGACACATCATCTCACTGCACAGCATTCTACTCCAACATCTAGTGGCTAGCCCCTCAGGTTGGCTGGAGTACAACATCCACAGAGCTTGTAGCCTAGCGCCGTACCGCTGCAGTAGCTATTACTCCCACACTCAGCATCCACTGCCACACAACTCTCTACTCATCCTCCTCTCACACACCATCAGGTCCAGGCACCTTCATTTCTACAATCACACCCAACACTTATGCATGGATATGCTGGCCATCATGCCGTAGCACCCAGTGACATGATGGTGGACCCGGAGGAGCACTTAGGTGCCACCCACACAACATATGTGGTCGTTCCCCCTACTGCATCACCCTCGTCAGCAGCAGCTCCCGACACCCTCCACGCTAGGGTGGGTGACCTAGAGAGAGCACTTAGACAAGTGCGGGGAGGCAACCGCTAACCCTACGGATTCCGGGACATCTGTTATTGTAGACACCCCATATGCTAGCAATGGGACCTTAAACCCTAAAACTAACCAAAATCAAATTCAAAATCCAAAACTTAATCCAAAACCCCAGAATAGATTCAAAACCTCAAAATTAATTCAAAGCCTAACTCAGAACCCTAAATTCAACTCAAAACCCTCAATCAAACCCTAAACCCTAAGTGTAACCATGCCGGCGAGGAGATTCCGCAAATGAATGCGAAATCGGTCGGCAAAATCACGTCGAAAAAGCAAAATAAAACTGAGTCGCCACCTAATCTATTATGGAAGACAAGGAAAACCATATACATGAAAAATCATGCGAAAACACAAAAGACAAAGTCTACGAAAACCAGAATG
>JAMKQA010029586.1:0-21123 GCA_024699735.1 Posidonia australis
CCAGAACATTGAGCATCAGGAAAATTATCCAACCATCCTGGGGAGGCTAAGAAACGATCCAGTTTAACTAATGTGGGATTGACATGGAAATTTGACCATGTGAAAGAAAAATTATTGGGGGAGAGGTCAAACAGATCATTGTGGTCAATGAAATCATTAAATCTCTCCATATGAATGTTGCTGTGTCTTAAAGAAGAATGTTCAGAGGGGAACCTAATCACATTAAAATCACCCCCCAAAATCCAATTGTCATTAACAAGGGTGCTGATATGTTGCAATTCTTCTATAAACATAGGTTTTAGCCCTTGATCACAAGGGTCATAAACTCCTGAGAGCCACCAGTTCAGTTTGGAATCTAAGCTCTCAAAATTAATAGACAGACAGAAGGTGGAGGGAGTACAACTGATAGCCTTGAAGAGTTTGCTATCCCATCCTATAAGAGTACCCCCAGAGGCACCATTTGAAGGGGCAAAAGACCATTCAGTCAATCTTTTCCCACCCAAAAATCTGAGAAACTTATCAGTATAATCAGCCATTTTAGATTCACTAGGAATGATTATATCACATTTGTTAGATGCAATTAACTCCTTTACCTCTCTTTTCTTATTTTCAGACCCCAACCCTCTAATGTTCCATGCCACAATAATCGTAAAAATATTATGAATTAGACAAAAGATCACATCCTTTCCAAGGATGCACAGGAATCTTCCAGAACAATCAATTCCTTGCCCTGGTCCAATCTAACTTGATTGAAAAAAGTAATAGTCTCATCTCTAGAGGACAAAGGGATACCAATATCCCTGCAAAATTCTTGAAATTGTGCATATGAATCCCATCTCAAGGGATCCACAGGAAGTGACTCATTGTCCACATTAGAATGCAAATTATTATAATCAGGATCATGTGTATCAGAAGAAACAAAAGTATGCTGGCAATCATTTATATTCAAATTAGCATCGGCTAGGATATTACCAGGAGCATGCACAGGCGTAGGGGGCCATGAAGAAGGCTGCTCTGAGTTAGAAACACCCGCTTCCTCATGATCAATATAGTCAAACAGTGCCATAATCCTTTTGAATTTAGACATAGAGAGGTTCCTGGACCTAATTTCAGATTCCATCCAGGAAGGATTAGCATTGAGAGAGCTAATAGGGGGGAAAGGAGAAGTGATCATAGAGGTGGAAATGACTGGTGTGGAGTCAGAAGTGGTGGGGGTAGGTAGAATCCCAGCAGAAGTAGAGGGAGTAGGTAGGATCCCAGCAGATAAGGAGGCAGGAGTATGCTGTGCTGGTGGGGTAATAGAGGATCTCTTCCACACATTTTTTCCAGCCTTTGATTGAGCTTTGGGGGCAGAAGGAAATTTCCCATAGTTTGGTCCTCTCCATCCTTTGTAGCTTTTGAAGGGTTTTCTTACTGGTTGGAATTTCCTAGAAGAAGAAGGTTGGGAGGACTGCTTGGGCCAGGGAGGGAACACTTTCGGTGCAGTGGGAGATGAGGAGCATAGGTCCCAACTCAGGCGATACTTGATGGGATAGACAGTTCTCCCATAGGAGAAGAAACGTATATCAGGTATCTCTTTACCCTGCTTTAACATAATCCTGACCCTAGCAAACCCCCTAAATTTGGGTCTGTCCCTAGAGAGGTCAATTTCTACAAGCTCAGAGAAGTCTGAAATAAGCCTTTGGATAACATCTACGCATCATAGATGGTGGGGGATTCCCTCTAAGAGAATCCAGGTACCCTCCTCCTTCAAGGAGAGGACCGCATTAGAACCAGGGGTCCACTGGACAAAGGAGGCAGACAGTGACTGGAGAGAAGAGCCAAATCTGCTCAGAACCTCATTTTTATGTTTAATAGAAGGAAATTTCAACAGAAATTTCCCCAGGGAAAAGTCTAAGACCTCAACAGTAACGTGTGAGGGCCAGTTGTTAATGATGTGCTGGGATAGCATCTCAGAGGTAAGATGGGAGGCATGGTCAGTGACTATTGCACATAGGGAATAGTGAATCGTGAGGTCACATGAAGCCTCAGAGGGAGGAATCGGGATAGGGTTTTGGGGGGATAAACCAGCCATAGCGTGGTCGCTGGAATCCTGAAAGAAGTTACAGATAGCTATAGAGTGTGAGGAGGCTTTACACATGTAGCAGCGACCCTTAAATCTACAGGAGCTCTTAGAATGACCCCTGAGACCACAGAGAAAGCATCGGTTGTTCTCCCGACAGAAGCGAACCAGTGGGGAGGGTTCCTTCTTTTTCTTTTTTACCAGCTGCTAGTCCGGAGAGAACTCCTCGTAACACAGTCCAGGATTACCATAAGAGAGAGGAGACGAAAGGGCGGCATAACGCGACCCACGGTCTTCTCCAAAAAAGTCAGGGGAATGGTCAGAGAAAATCTCTGGCGCAGAGATATGAAGCGGGGGGGAATTAATGTTCTCCAAAGAATGAGGTAAAATACTGTTCCCAGAGAGAGGAGCAATAAATTCAGAAGAGAAAAGGGGGGAGGGAGCGGGATTACAGGGCTGCACGTCATCTGACAGCTACAGATACGGTCCCACCGAGTCGAGAGCGGGAGAAGCCACCGTAGTACAACTCCCCACCTCCCCAGAGGTAAAATTACAATAAGCCCTCTCAACCGTAGGATTAGCATTCAACATAACATTAAACACAGGGGGAGAATACCGGGAATACCCCTACACAGAATCCGAGGAGACAACTACAGTTGTCGTCTTCCTAACGCCAGACCTAGGTCCCGGAGCATCCCTCCGAGAACCCACCGGCGATAAACCGCCCACCGGCGAAAGAGGAGAGAAAATGGGATCTAAGGACAACTCATCCACAGGCATCAAATAAGAACATAAATCTTCAGAAAAATAAGCCAATCGTCCCATATCAACAAGATCATCAGGAGAAAGATCATACATAGAAATGGCAACCGGAAAACCATCCATCACAGAGGAAAAAAGTGCGACAGTCACTGAACCATAAGAAGCTAACAGAACCGAGCTCAAAAAGCAAGAAACTAAGGAAGAAATCCAGCTCGGAGCTAAACTCTTGCAAACATAACGGCAATCCACAAGAATATTCACATCCACCAATGACTCACAGCATAAAAAGCATATATTATCAGAAAAAATCGATAAAACCCCAGATCTAAGTCCACATCTACCAGATCGGCAGATCTCAAGAGAGGATCGGCCTCGTCGGGACTTCGCAGGAGGAAAAGAACACCTCTTCTCATCTAAGTCCAAGGCAGGAAGAGAAGGGGGGAAGATCTTCCTCTTCCGACTACCCTGAGCCAGGGAAGTCGACGGGGAAAGGGGGAGAAGCGTTACCGACCGCCGACGAGCCGAAGGGGATGAAGGACTCCCAGAAGGAGCCACGCCATTCGCAGGGACCTCACGCGAGCGAAGGTGGTAGGAGGATCGTCCCGCGGAGCGACGCACGGGCACCATCAGAAGGGGGAAGAGCACACAGCGCTAGGGCACAGAGAGTCGCTCAGTTTCACGAGAGCTAGGGCTTTTTTTTCTTTTCACAGCGAGATGACTGTTACTTTGATGGATGTCAGCGAGCAAGGAAGTTGGCAACTTATGTCCCTAGTCAGTAGAGAAGTTGATCGTTCAGTTATTACTGAAGTTGCTTGTCCAACTATCACAGAAGATGATCATCCGGCTATTACTGAAGTTTCTCGTCCGACCATCATAAAACCTGATTGCTCAATCAGTACAGAAGCTGTTCGCCTGGTCGATAGAGAAGCTAGGCGTCCGATTGTCACTAGTGTTGCTCGCCTGATCGGCATAGTTGTAGGGAAGCTTGTGCATGGCTTTTGGCCACACTCTACTGAATGGTGTTCAGCATTGTTGTTTGTTCGGCAACTTATCTGCACTACTGCTAAAGTGGCATAACTACTCATTTGGGGTTTTCAGGTTGTTTGCCTCTTGATTCTTGTTTAGTAATGAACATCTGAGCCTTAGTTTTCCCTCGCCTAAGGACTTATTTTAAGTGATTTTTCCAAGCCAGGCGAAACAAAATATCATACATCACAAGTCAAAATATCTGACTAAAAAGTAGATATCAACTTGACAATGTCTCATTGTCACAGTGGTTGGGAGAACTTTAAACTCGCCACAGGTCCCGGAATATTGTTTTCGTTCTCCATCAAGAGGCCCATCATTATGATAGTGAGCCACAATTGCAATGAAGTTTCCATTCCTTGCATATCTTTGAAACATAAGTCCATAATTTTTGTAAAAATAAAAAGTCTTACTTATGAAACATGGGCCTTACTATAAGTGGGTCCCACCCATATTAGTCAATGTAAGGAGACAACCAACCCTTTAGTCGACCTACCCACTATTAGTCTAAAAAGAAATGCTCTTGTACAAATTAGAAGAATAAACCAAGACCAAAAAGACCATTTTCTTTCTAGGCCTTGTAAGTGAGCCATTCAAAAACCTACAATGTTGTTCATATATATAATATTACTCAAAAAAGAGAATGCACGAGCCAAAACATGTGACAAAAATGTAGATATCATTCAATAATGTTTTCAATTGTTATCGAGAGTCCCATCATTATAATAGTGAGCCACATTTACAATGCAGTTTCCATTTCTTGCATATCTTTGAAACATAAGTCCATAATTTTGTACAAATAAAAATTCTTACTTATGAAACATGAGTCCTACAATAAGTAGGACCCACCCATATTAGCGAGTGTGAGGAGACAACTAGCCTCTTGGTCAGCCTACACCCTATTGGTCTAAAAAGAAATGCTCTTGTACAAGTTAGAAGAATAAACCAACAACCTATTTGCACTAATGTGCATAAGTTTAAGAGTGTCAATAGTTCAACTAGAGTCAGATTAGAGGTCAACTCGTGACCTTACCTATTCTACAATAACAAGATGTAGGTCAGGTGATGAATCATTTTTCCAACCCTTGACCTATAACCTCACCCAATTTGTTTGGTTAATAGGTTATGGGTGAGTTAACGAGTCAATCAAATGATAAATCCTTGTAATAAAATAACTTATACATAAACATGTGTTTTAAAATATTTAAATATGTAAGAACCATCCAAATAAATATGTCTTATACATTAAAAGTGCAAGAACTAATAAAACACAAATAAGTAACCAATAATAGTTAATTATTAATCTCTAAAGCATGCAAAAACTTTGAGTTTCTTGTAAAGTAAAAGATATACGTAAAACACACCAAACATCAAATCAACAATATTAGGAAGATAGGTTTAGGATTTTCTTTAAATTTGTAAAATTATAAAAAAATCTTATTCTAACAGATTAACGAGTTGGGTGATACGTTCAACTGACGAGCCATTAAGAATTTGGGTTAACCGTTAAGATCTAATGGATTTGATTTATCAACTTGTATCCCAAAATAACAAGTTGAGTCAAATGGATCCATGAACAGTTTTATGCATAACCAACCTTCTTAATCATCAAGTATTTTCTCCTCCTTAATATAGTAAAAAATAACTCCCATAAATGGACGATGAAGCCTATTGCCCAACCCAAAGTGTCACATCTCTCAACTCTAGTCGAGAATGAGGTTCGTGCAATAGAAGGTGGCGGATCTTGCTGAGAAAGAGAAGTTATATAGGGAAAAAAGAAAGGGTCGCAGTAGAAAAGGAAGGCAAACTGGCCATTTTGAGAGGAGCACCAAGATGACGCACATACTAGGTGCACCTAGGTGGCGCACCTGGGTGGCGCACCTAGGTGGCGCACCCTCTGTTGGAATTCGGGCCGAATCTCCCCTAAAATATGAAGCTCGCCCAAATCGGCGCCAGTTCTTGAAACCTGCATGAACATGTATCTTTCACACACAAACAAATACCCAAGAAGAGGGTTGCATTCCAAAATCAGATTTGCATTCAAGAAGATTTCAAAACAAAAGATACATTATTCAAGATGCAACATTAGCATTTGTACAAAGTTTGGCAAAAGAAAAGAAAAGAAGACAGCTACTCCTCATCTGACTCCTTCTCGTCAGATGACGCCTCTTGGAAGCTCTTTGCTAAGAGTCGAGCTCCTTGTCGAATGATCCAGCGTGACCATTGGGCAGCGGCAGTAGCCTGAGAGCAGGCAGAAGAGCTTAGGACCCTCTGTGAAACTTCGGTGTCAGAACAGTCCTCCTCAGATACTTCCATGGTGAACTCTCCACTACTAGCCGCGTTCACCTCATGAGCTGGATAACCTTGTTGTCAAAGGAATGCTAGACTTATACCAGTGGGCCCCTCTTGTAAATAATTTAATGTCCGAGGTTCACATTGCAGAGTGGCTGTGAAAGTTGCGTTTCAGCCCTTAGCACTCCACAACTTGCACTTCAAGAGCAAAATATAAATTTTCAAGAAAAGTCAACACATGGACTGCGAAAATTCACTAGAGGGGTAATTTGCAGAAATCCCCCTACATTCCTTAAATTTGCAAAATAGTGCACAAAGGATGTGGGAAGTTATGAAGGAAGCAGACATTTGCAAATATTCAGCAGAATATCAAATCTCATAGCATAGTGGCAGTACAACACTCAGAAGGTTGTCATATCAGGAAATTTTCAATAAAGCCCTCAAGTTTTAGGAAATTGCATGTCGATCCCTACTCCTTTGCAAAACGTCGCAAACAATGCCACCAGCACCAGCAGTAAGCACAGTTACAGTTCTACCCTCCGGAGCACAATTACAGCTAGTTTCCTTCTTGGGGGACAATCCAGGGATTATCGCTTTTTGTTTTTTCGAATTCTCCTTCCAGGCGGATGAGATCCTTCTACCCCTCCTTCTTGGATTTTCGCGGGCGTGAGATCCTTTTCCTTGGCTCTTGACCGGGCGGTCAAAGTCGACCTTTTGACCGGGCAGTCAAGTCCATTTCTTTTGCTTTGCTTGGATTTTCGTAGGCGCAAGATCCATTTACTTGACCTTTTGACTAGGCGGTCAAGATCCTTTTCCTTGGATTTTCGTGGGCGCAAAATCCAGCTATTTGACCTTTTGACCGGGTGGTCAAGATCATATCCTCTTTCTTGGATTTCACGAGCGCGAAATCCAGCTGTTTGACCATTTAACTTGGCGGTCATGATCTTATCCTTTTTCTTAGATTTCGCGGGCGCAAAATCCAGCTCTTTGACCTTCTAATCGGGTGGTCAAGGTCATATCCTTCCCCTTGGATTTTTGCAGGTGCGAAATCCAACTGTTCAACCTTTTGACCGGGCGGTCAATGTCATATCCTTCTCCTTGGATTTTCGCGGGTGCGAAATCCAACTGTTTGACCTTTTGACTGGGCGGTGAAGGTCATATCCTTCCCCTTGGATTTTTGCGGTCGCAAAATCCAGCTATTTGACCTTTTGACCGGGTGGTCAAGGTCATTCCTTTTCCTTGGATTTTTGCGGGTGCGAAATTCAGCTGTTTGACCTTTTGACCGGGCGATCAAGGTCCTTATTCTTTTCCTTGGATTTTCATAGGCACGAAATCCAACTGTTTGACCTTTTGACCGGGCGGACAAGGTCGTATCCTTTTCCTTGGCTTCTATCCGGGCGGTCAGAGTCGACCTTTGACCTGGCGGTCAAGGTCATTTCCGTTGCTTTTCCTTGTCTTCTGACTGAGCGGTCAGAGTCGACCTTTGACCGGGCGGTCAAGGTCATTTCTTTTCCTTTTTCCTCGCGAGCGCGAGATCCTTTTCTTTGGCTTCTGACCGGGCGGTCAAAGTCGACCTTCAATCGAGCGATCGAGGTCATTTCCTTATCCTTTTCCTCGGATTTTCACAGGTGCAAAATCCAGCTGTTTGACCTTTTGACCAGGCGGTCAATGTCCTTTTCTATCCTTTTCTCTTTTGGGTTTTCGCAGACGCGAAATCCCTTTGCTTGCCCTCGGTCCGTGCGGACAAGGTCCTCTTTCTTGCTTGACAAATAGTATGTTTGTCATGCCCCTTTTCTTTGGGCTGGTATCCCCAACTACTCAGCTGACAACCGTCAAGCTGTCTAGCGGTCGGGTTGACAAGACTTGGCTGACTTGTCATATCCCGCCTCCTGAGGTTGATAACCTCGATAATCCGATTGATGAGTTCGACAACTTATCATTTTCCTACCGGTGGTTTCATCTGTGCGCGGGATTCCTTTGATTTTTGCCATATCATTTCAACATTAGCATCAGCAATGCATCCACTTACAAGTACCCATTCTTGTGTTTCTAAGGTTAGCATTAGCTTTGCATTTTTATTCTCGAGCATCGGTTCGTGCATTTGTTTTTCTCATTGGCATCACATTTCCAGCATTTAGCTCAGCAATCGCACGCATTTTGCATTTGCATTTGGCGACAAGTCATGACTTTCGGTGCATCTACCGGATAAGTGACCTAGTGCCTATAGCAAACATCACTCCTCCGTAGTCTCAAAATAGGGGTATCTTGTCAACCCAGCTGAGCATCGGTCTCGGTTCCCTCCGTCCCTTGACCTAGCTCAGGGAGGGGCATCTGTAGACACCCTTGAGGCGGCTCGTAAGTGGATTCTCCAAAGATGTTACTTTAGATGTGGCAAGCTTAACCTCTTTTGAGTCCTATTTGACATTTTTTTTTAACTAGTAAGAGATCATCGCATAAACCTACCACAAGACTATAGCAAGCCCGTGGCCCAATTAGCAATTCAGGTAGCTAGTGGAGAGCACTAATGTGGAGCACAAGATTGGAGCATCTAGCAAGAGCACCACAGTGGCGCACTAAGCTGGAGCAACAAGATGGCGCACCTTTCTGGCGCACCATCTTGGCACACCAAGATGGCGCACCGTCACTTTTCAAGGTGTTGGTTGCTGGCTTTCCATCTTCCGTACTTGTAACCCTCGCCTGCGGATATTCCTTACGAATCTACGCAAGGCTGTTGGTTTTCGAAACTGTTTACATCCCATGGAGTTACCTTGTTGAGACTCTTTAAAAAGACTTCCACTAGCAACCTTTTTTCTCTCTTGGCTGAGCTACCTACCATCTCTTGGTTAAGCCACTCACCTACTCAACAACCTACTCTTGTTTCCAAAGGATTTTCTTGCATCTCAGAGCATTCCTAGCTGACCCAAAGCAACAAGGAAGTATTATCTTGAGCCATCCAAGGAGGAAACATCCTAAGCAAGGTAAGACCTTTACTTATCACTTTATTTAAACACTAGATAATACACTGAATAAAGCATGCAACTAACTGGATGTATGATCTATTAGTAATCTTTTTTTCATGTCTTTTATGATAAGTTGGATGCTCCTACATGTGTATTCATAATGCTTTGGGTCATGGTAATTCCTGCAATATGTGGTTTCTATTTTACATAATGAATCATGATTCCATGCAAATACTAGCCATGAAATGAACTATAAACAAACTCTTTGCATGTTCATCATCTTTACATGTTTGTTAAGTTAATTAAATCATTGCATAATCCTTAGAATCCACCAAGCAGTAATTACAACCCTTTAACCCATGAATATGCTTGATTTAAAGAGAAATGATAAGAGGACTTTTTATGCTTGCTTTTCATCATATTTCAGTTCCCTACCATCTAAATAATTGATCTGGATAAAATTAATCACAATTCAACTCTTGCATCTGGCCCAGATTCTGAAATCGGACTGCAGTCTGATTCAGAATTTCTGGAGTGCACCAAATTGACGCACCAATATGGCGCACCTAACCAGAGCACCATCCTGGCGCATCAGTCTGGTCAGAGAACAAATCATCAACTTTACATCATGATCTGCTTGCTTTTTCAGGTGTTTTGGACCTTGATGTTTTTGGTGTTTATTCTCTGATATGTCATGTCTTTGTAAACATGATTTCAGCCTATGATAGCACTATTTATATGACTTTTGCATCTTGCATGTTCAGCCTGTTGCTATAATCTGGTGAACTGATTGCCCCATGAACTCCTATTTGGGAGGTTCTTATGCAACAGTCCATGATCCAGATCTGGATAACATGGCTGAAACCTATTGATTTTATTTAGCATAAGGGTGGTGTGGTTTTGTGTGAGGCATATAGCCCTTGAGCACAAGACCCATATTGTGTTTTCATGCTAGGTTTTTGTTAGATACTCATGATGCATTTTCTGATGAGTTTGCGAGTTTATAGGATTTTATATTGCATGGAATTAAGCTGGTTTACTGTCTGATCTGTGATTTTCTCTGGCATACCTTTCTGGCACACCTTTCTGGCACATCAGTAGAGCACATAGGTGGCGCACCAGTCTGGCGCACCACACCGGCGCACCTGCCTGTCTTCTACTGCACGCAGTAGCTTTTGGCATGTTTCCTATTTTGATTTGCCTTTTGTTTTCTCTGGGTGTCTTCCTGGACATATCAGGATGACTTCACCATGTTTTCAGCCATTTTAATGCATGATAGTTCATGTTTTGCATATAGTAAAGTGAGGATGAAAATCACTCGGTGTTGTTAGATCTTTGATCATATCTGTGCAACATCCTTGCACCAGTGCTTGACTCACAGCACGGGTGACCTTTCTGAGTATTAGGACACACCCTACAACCCAGACACCCATGTTTAGCATAAGGCACCACTTATATATAGCATTGCAATGCATATCGCCCTTGGGCGTACAAAAAAGGCTGAAAAGTCGACATGCCATATAAGTAAACAAGAAACCCATTAAAAGACTGATTTTTCGGGCACATGAGGGTGCCTAATACCTTCATCATGCGTAACAGGGATCCTTGCCCATTTTTGGTTTATGAAGACCTTTTCTATTGGTTTTATTGCATGATTTTAGTGTTTTAAAATGGTTTTCCTCGTCTCCCATTTTTTTTAAGTAACTAGGTGACGACTCCTGCTTTTTATCCTTATTTTTATCGTTTTGTCGTGATTTTGCTGACCCTCGCGCATTTGGCCTTCCGCGCCAAGCACGAGGCTGTCGCCGGCATGGTTACATCTGGCCAAAGTACCACTTCTAAAATTAGGTCCTTACAATATTATGATGCTAAAGGATGTCTTTTATGCTCCTGACATGAGACGAATTCTAATCTCTATTGTTGCTCTCATAAAAAGTGACTTAGAAGTGCGTTTGTACAATAAACACGTATCAATTGGAAAAGAGAAGAAAGTCATTGCTATGGATATGTACCAAAACATAAATTATTTCGCATTCCTGTAGTTGAAAATGAAATGAATAATGTTGATGTTGCTTCTTATTATTTCTTGTGTTCATCATCTAATTGTGATTTTTGACATTTTAGATTAGGACGTATTAGTAAATCTAAAATGGAATAAATAATTAAATTCAATATGCTGCCTAATATTAAGAATTTAAATTTGAAAAATTATCAACATTGCTTAGTTGAAAAATCACTAAAAAACCCTTTGGAAAAGGAATTAGGTCGAATGAATTCTTAGGCTTAATTCATTCAAATGTTTGTGGTCCACTTAGTGTTAAAGCTTATAACAATAAGGAATATTTTGTAACAGTTATAGATGATTTTTGTAGGTATACTTACATTTATTTATATCTCATAAAACAGAAGTATTGAATTATTTTAAGAGATACAAGATGGAAGTAGAAAAGCAACTTAGAAGGAATATTAAAGTATTAAGAATAGATAGGGGTGAGAAATATAATTCAAAGGAATTTGAGTATTTTTTGTGTAGAGCATGGAATTAAAAGATATACTACAATGCCTTATATGCCACAATAAAATGGTGTGATGGAAAGGAAAAATAGAACTTTAATGGATTCTGTTAGGTGCATGCTTTCACATTTTAGTCACTTTAAAGAATTTTGGAGAAAGGCTGTACTTACAGCAAATTATGTACAAAATAAAATACCCACCAAATCTATTCTAAATACACATTATGAATTGTGAAGAGGAAGAAAGCCTAGTTTAAATCATTTAAGGAAATGGGATTCTACAACACATATGCTTATTTCTGGACAATTAAGGGATAAGTTGGATTCTAGAACCTTAAAATCCATATTTATAGGTTATTGCGAAAATTCATTTGGTTATAGATTTTTACATAAAGAAAAAGAGATCATTGAATATAGAGATGCTACATTTCTAAAAACTCTAAAGGAAAAGGAACAAAATAAAAATGATAAGGAACCTATGCTAATAAATGATGATTATTTCAATGATGTCTAAGAATGAAACCCTGGAAATGAAGGGGAACATCAACCTAATATGAAAAATGTAAATGAACCCATTGAAATTATGGGTGGAAATCAAAATGAGACTATAAATGAAAATGAAGAAACTGTAGATAGAAATGTACAAGAACAAGTTCCTAGTAGCAACAAAAAAAAAAAGATTTGAACCTTCATGGATGGATGATTATCATATATATTTTTTTGAGCCTTCATGTTTGTTAGTTGATATGGAAGAGGAAAATCACATGGAACCCATAACATATAAAGATGTAATTGAATCACATGAAAAGGAATTATAGCTAAATGCCATAAATGATGAAATTGATTCAATGAAAAAGAATGAGATTTGGGAACTATGTGATTTACCTGATAATAAGAAGGCTATAGGATATAAATAGGTATTTAAGAAAAAGTTGAAGGTTGATGGGTCTATTGACAAATATAAGGCCTGATTAGTTGCTAAAAAGTTGTACACCAAAACTAAGAATTGATTTTCAAAAAACTTATTCACCATTAGCTAAATGTGCACCTATAAGAATGATATTAGCTATTGTAGCATATTTTGATCTGGAATTACATCAAATGGATGTAAAAACTGCATTTATGAATGGAAACTTGCAGGAAGACATATATAAGTCACAACCTGAGAGATTTCAAGTGGAAGGCCAAGAAGATAAAGTATGCAAATTAAATAAGTCAATATATGGTTTGAAGCAGTCATCTAGACAATGGTGTATTAAATTTCACAATGAGATTGTGAAAATGGAATTTGTTTCAAACAGATTGGATAATTGTGTATATGTTACGAAAGCAGGAGCAAGTTTGTAATATTATTCTTGTATGTGGATGATATTTTGCTCATCCGAAATGATACTAGCATGTTGAATGAAATAAAGAAAGAACTTAGCTTAGATTTTGATATGCAGGACACGGGGAAGCAACTTATGTCCTTGGAATGCAGATCCTTAGGTATCGGAAGTCTAAAATATAAAGTATAAATTATGAAAAGTACCTACGTATAGTACTTAAAAGGTTTGGAATGCAGATTGCAACTCAACACCTATAATGTATGTATATGGGAAAAGGTTAAGTAAGGAATAGTGTCTTAGAAAGGGAAAAGAACATTTGAAAGTGTCTTATGTCCAAGCGATTGGAAGTCTTATGTATGCTATGACGTATACTAGACCGAAGTTAGCATACTCTGTGAGTTTGGTTAATAGATACCAAAGTAATCATAGAACAATACATTGGGAATTTGTTAAAAGAATAATGCAATACATAAAAAGAACATTGTATCACAAACTTATTTATCAAGTAGATAAGCATGAAGTACTTGGTTATTTTGATACAGACTTTGGTGATGACAAAGATGATGGAAAGTCCATATTGAGACACTTATTCATCTTTGATGGTGGTGTTATATCTTGGGACAACAAAAAGCAAGGGTGTCTAGCTAGATACATGTAGAAAGCTGAATATATTATTTGTAGTACAACAACCACGCATGTGGTTTGGATCAAAAGATTCTTGAATGATTTGAATGTTAATTTGATAAATGATCCAATGGTCTTAATTTGATAAATAGTAGTGTAAATAATTCAAGAAAAAAACATATTAAAATATAATATCATTATATTTGTGATATTGTGGAAAAGGAGAAGTAAAAGTAAATTACGTTCCAACGGATAATATAATTGTTGATTCTTTAATTAAAGGAATTCAAACAAAAAAATATAAAATGTGTTGACTTAATGAGATTAAAGAACATTTCTATAGAAAATAAAAATGAAGAACATTCTTATTAATAGTGGAAGTGGAAATTAAAAATTATTTGCTCCACAAATTATGGGAGTGAAAATCAAGATTATACATCTCCATGCATGGAATATTATGCATGGCCTTTATCACCAAGTGGGTGATGTTGGTATGTAGTCATTTAAGACCATAAAATAAATGACCATGAAAGAGAAATAAATTCATGAAATGAAATGTTTATGGAATAAAATGTTCGTAGAATAAATGTAATGAATGGAGTAAATGAATGAATTAAATCATTCATTAAAGAGAAAATAAGAATGTTACAAATGAACAACTACTTTGGTCAATTCTCTTAGAACGATCATGAGATGAAAATGAGAGTCATTGAGGTGGAGTAGAGATTGATCAACTCTCTCTATAAAAAGAGAAAGGTTTGATAATGGAAAATTAATCTAAAAGCATATTGAAAAGTACTTCTCCATCGTCAAGCACCGGAGCCCCAACAATTTTGTTCCACGTTTATCTTCTCCGTCCCGTACTCTTCGCAGCCACCGCTGACGATCGACCTCCACCATCGTTGTTGTTCATAACCTTCATATATGATACTAATGTTGATACTAATGCCAATTCGATAAGTGAATAGGTGCCTTTCCTGCAAGATATATATCAAGATTATAACGTGTCTAGCATTCAGTCACATCCTCGAAGGTTTTAGACTTCATGATGGGCTGGAGTGGAAGATTCAGCAACAAGAGTCTTTTGAATTGTTTATTAGAAGCCCAATGCTTGCTTGCAACTAGACAAATAAACATGTGAGTTGTTACAGCAGCACCAGTTTCATTGTACCGTTAGTTATCATTCAAAGTGTTCTACTCCTTGAAAGTAATGACAAAGCTCAATTTTTTTGGATATAAAGTGGGTAAATTGTATTATAAATTCAAGGACATATTTTATGCAGTTACAGTGACCTCATACTGCAACTCAAGCACATGAACATGCCCTGTATCCACATAATTTTATATTCGTTCAAGAAGTTTATATAAAAAATACAACATGGCAGAAACCATAACCGTAGTGAAATAATGTTTTATACAGCATAACACTGGCAAAAGGGGGTTGACCGAAGAGTCTGTCATGAAATCACAACAACTGAAGAATCACATGTATGCTATGGCTCCAGTTCATGCTTGGAAGATCACTGGTGAATTTTTTGAGCAGTTACAAGGTTTTTATTAATTATTTGAAAAGCTCAAATCCATAAAATACAATGAGACAACAAATGAAAGGTCTTACCAAGAAGGCAAGAGAAAAAAAAAGGCCTAGAATGGAGAAAAAACACACTCAATCCTTAATAAGTAGCTTATCAAACATTAGAACCCATCAAGGCTAAAGTTACGTTTGTTTCTTACTCTAACTACACTACGTCAAGAAAGAATGATTACTATAATTGTTCCATCTTGACAGTTATTTACAACTACTCTAGAAATTCTTCTTTGTCTACAGTGATTGAAGTGATATTCAACTACTCTTTCCTGACAAGAGCATCCCTATTTGTCTAGAGAAGTTACTCTGTGTGGGAGTTAGAGCAGCACTGAGTTATAAACAAACGTAGCTTAAGTTAGTGGTTTATGACCACTCAAGCCTGAATAAATAGTCTTATTGAATAAAGCTCTGGATTTGAGGTTCTACCCTTGCTTGATTCTAATGTTTCTTTCAAGAACAACGTTCACCAATTTGCATAAGGATACCCCTGACCATTGCTTGTCAGGAGAGACCTATTCTCATGCCAACAACCTTAGAAGCTTCCCCAAGAGAACTAGGAATTGCTACACCCTCAAACCAATAGACCAGGGAAGGCTCTACTTAGTCAGGGCCTACTTTCTCAGTGGAGATGGTATGGAACCTTATGTGAATCCATTTGAGGTTAATCTGTTGTAATTAACATCTAATTTGTGCAATGGGAATTTAGTTAACGCCATGATGGGCATCAAGGCATTATACCTTGCGAGGAAGTACTGGATGGGTGATCCATGTGCTCTTGAAGAATTCATTTGCGATGGATTAAAATGTTGCTATGAGTACCCCTTGCCCTCAAGGATCATCTCTATGTGAGTATCATCCTTTAAGTCCCATGTAAAATGTGTTGTTATATGCAAACATAAAAATGAACAAAAGAAGTTGATAATACGACATCGAGATGTTATTATAGGACCCTTGCTTCCAGTGGACTAACTGGTTAGATGCCATTTTCACTATAGAATCTGATGAAACTAAAACAAGCCCATTTTGATTGCTTCCATCAGCAAGCATGGCAATTTCTCCATGCAACAAATTATAGTGTATACAGTTGCAACACATTGTATATTCTATCTAAGTGCATATATAGTGGTCTAAAGGTTGCAATAAATTACATTATGCTCTTGATTTTTAATTTTTTCTTTTAAACACAAGAGAGAAAAAACAAAAACCAAACAAACATGATCAAGACTTTGACAAAAACAAGGCATGAGATTTAAAACACTCATGCTCATAACTCATGAGAAAATAATTCGAAAATAAAGTAGTTATCAAATCAACACTCTCTTCTTGTTCTCTTATTCAAGTTTTTGATAAGAAAATCTTCTAATCTTCGTCACTACAATTAAGTCTCTCTTCTTGTTCATATTCTTCAATAGCTTCACCTTAATCTTTTACAAATGTTTTCTCCATTGTTGACTTGCCACTACAATATTGAAATAGGTGAAATTATAGAGACTTGGTCAATAGCATCATCTACAACTATCTGTTGTGAAGGCTTGTATTCAAGTTGTTACAAGTCTTCAAACTTGTTATTTGGAGCTTTGTCGATTATAGTAATGTAGACACGTACTTGAAACTTCATCACATTGAAATAATCATCTTTTTTCATCTTTCTTGAAACATGAGGTACATGATAGACTTGATTAGCCTGTAAAGCTAACACAAATGACTAGAATCTCCTAAAATAGTTAGTTGGTGTAACGTCTACAATATCATATCTAAAGTCGTGTCACTCTCTCCTTAGGGTCATACCAATCATTAAGAAACAATATCACTTTCTTTGCATTGGAGTATTCCACTCAATGATCGCTATAAGATACCATAATAGTCCATATGGTCTTCTCCATAACATAAGCTTTTGACCGTAACCTGTGAATTTTGAGTAGTCAATCCCTCCACTGTATTCTTGTATATGAAATCCGCATCTATTTGTAAAGTAAGTTCCATATGACTTTACTTGGAAAATAAGACCATAAACAAAGTCTTTTAAGAGCTCTTGCTTAAGACTAGGATCAAGTTGATTTACATGATTTCCAAACCACTTAGAAAATGTCTTCCTAAATAAGTTCAAGATATCATCATCTTTTATAGTAGGACAGTCAATTATTAATTATTCTTTGAATTGCCTATAATTATAAATTTAGAGCATAGTGACATAATACTATATTTAAATTTATTAAATAGACGTATCAAGAAAGATAACAATAAATACTCGATAAAGGGTGAGACTTCATCGCAATTATTAAAAACATATAGCTCTACAGCATCTTTCTCATTCTGAGTCAGTAGATCTTTTTTTGTCTTTCCAAATGGATAAGTACTAGAACAAAAGACAAAAAATATATCATTTTAGAACAAAAGACACAAAATATATCATTTTGTTCATCACCACTCATATCGTCATTCCTCAATACTCGATTATCCATTGCTCCAACTTCCAGTGAGAAATATCTATAATAAATGTGGCAACCTCTTCATAGACATATTGAGCATATATTGAACTTGCTACTCTATTTTATTTCAAACTTTTCGTTTCAAGAAAAACATATACTTAACAAAAATGTGGATAAATTAGAATTTATTTTAGTAATAACAAATGAAAGAAACTCAATTTCTTTAGAATAACATATACCTCTTAAAAGGATACATCCAACAATATTACACTAGTCTACCCACTTTAGCTTTGTAAAGTAAGTAAATCATGAGATGTTCCATCAAGTCAAAGAAAACAGATGGAAATATCTTTTCAAAATTGCACAATCTGAGAACAATATTTCCCTCTAAAGTCTTCATCTCTTTCACAAATAATTTAGACAATGGGCTTAGCCAACAAATCTCTAAAAGCAAGGGAAAGCAGTCTCTCCATGAACACATGATAATTGTAGTTCTTTATTCCCTTGAAAGTGTATTTCTTGAGATCCACAAGTTTCAATATGTTTGATGCATACTTGTATGGAAATTTCAAGTTTTTGACCAACTTACATATTATCTTTATCTAATACTTATTAAGTTTGTACTTTCCCTTAGCCATTTCAGTCTTTCTAATGGTATGTTCTATTAGGTGTAGGTCCTTATGACTTCAAACTAACTTCAAATCTCTACATGCAGTCTCTATGTCATTTGTTGTAACACTTGTAATTTATTTGCCTATATAATTATTCAATTTATTCATTTTAACTGAAGGTGGGTGTTTTTAGCATGATTTGGCAACACAAGATCCTAGCACGATTTTGTGGTGCAATGCCTATTTTAGTTAATTCAGTGGTTTGTTTTGGCTTGGTGTTGTACTTTGTCTTTTGTGGCGACACTGTGCTTGTAATCTGATGTGTGCATTTGTGGGAGTGATGGGTGGTTGCCTTGTGACTTGTCTAGTAAGTCCGGGTGTGGTAGTTGGATGGTGGGGCTTGTAAGTGCATGCATGCACACCTAACTAGTAGGTTGCGCACATGCTCACCTTCCTTCGACCCACACATATAAACGACATAGCATCTCCAACACACCACGAATTTCCCTCCACTCCTACGTGCACAATAAGGTAGCAAGTGTTCTCTCCAGAGCCTTCACCATCTTCTTCTTCTTCCCTGCTCCCTTCGTTCTTTTTGCTCCTCCTCCCTCCAGTTTGAGTGAGTGCAAGTGTGTGTGTGAGAGTGAGAGAGTGGTGAGCTTGAGAGGAGGGAGGGAGGACGAGAAGAATGAACATGCTTACCACTCTCATGCCTAGGGGAGAGCTCCGATCAACACCACGGAGGTTTCACCATCAATGGACCTTCAACTACCATGTAGTGTGCTTGTAAAGGTGAGTTTAACTTCATAGAGCTCTGGTTCATCTTCCACCCTAGCTTGGTGTTGATTCTTCAGTGTTGTTGCTTTGTTGTGGGTGTTGTGAGTTGGGTTGTAGTAGGCTCATGGTGGAGTGAACTCCAATCGTCATCCAAGAAGTGGTGTGAGTTTGGGGAGAGGTTGTGTGAAGCTCCGAGTTAGCGACGGTCAGTCGGCATTAAGGAACCCACATCTATGTGTGTCTAAGAGGTGCAAAGCCCATTGTTTCTCTATAATTTTGCACGAAAATGTTGTTTATATGTTGCTTGGCATGTTTGGAATGCTTGGTAATGATTTCGTAATTTTAGGGAATTTTTAAAGGATTTTATAGTGTTTTAATGGTGGTTGAACTCCCAGATTCACAGTGTTTCTTAATGTATATGTTTCCTTTGTATTTTGATATCTTGAGTTATGTACATCGGATTCATGTGATTTTTGTCGCAAATGGTAGAGTACTTCTGCCTTTGTTTTGGTTATTTTTGTGGAATTTATGGTTGCATGTGGTGAGACCGGTTGGAGTTCCCAATCAGGTGATTTTTATGGGTTCAACTACTCTATGTGTGTTGCTCTAAATTAGGGATTTGGCGTGGAACCCACGCATGAGGGTCTAGCATAAGTCCCACACATGGGTCGTCAATGCGAGTTGTCGATGTGACCTAGGTCTAGTAGTGAGCCTAGATGGGTTTTCAGTGCTTGTTGCCTTTGGTTTTCGGTGATTTAAGTATTGTTAAATAGTGTGTTGGTTTTATAGATGATCTTGTGATATAAAAATGTTTTGAAATTGGTTTTGAGGAAAAATGTGGAAATGATTTTAAAATGAATTTTCTGTGGTTTTATGGTAGACCATGAAATCAAAGGGTCGTGTCGCCAAGACCAGGGAATGTGATGACATTCTTGAGTTATCAAGCATATCACTTAGGTCGAGGTTTTAAGACCAAAAGGCTACAGGCAAGTGTTTGTTGGATCTTGGAGGTATGATACTCTTAGATTGTCGTCCATGATGCTAAGGCTAAGGTCCATATGTTGAAATCATGTCTAGGCCGAGAGATGTGACACTCTTGTAGTTCTAAGTGCCAAGACTCAGGGTGTCATCCAGACTTAAAGGTTTGAGACTCTGATCGCTCCAAACACCGTGGTTAGGACGTCAAGAGGGCGTACCTTGTGGAGTGGGCCAGTACAGGTAGAGCACGTACCTTGTTTCTGGTGATGTCCTAAGAGAAGATAATTTTTTCGAAGAGGGTTAGCATTTTTGAGGGTTCTATAAAGAAGTGGGACTACGGGATGGACTTACTCTTCACAAGGAGGCTTGTTCGTGACAGTGCAATGCACTTCAATGCTTGTTTGTGACCAAAGTTGGTTGTGTAAATACCCTGATTTTATAGTCATTTGTTAACGAACTCTTTGGAAGAAAACACTCTAATCGTGATAGGCTAAATCAATACCCAAAACCTAGTCTAACACCCCAAACCAGCCAACACCGTAAAATCACTAGCCCGAAGTCCACCAGTGGTTCAAACACACAGGAAACAAGCTCAAAGTCCAACAACAAGGCACAATCAAAGAGGTCTCACATGTAAAGGTTGCGAACAAGGACCACGGGTTGGATACACAGGTCTTCTAGGTCAGTAGCGAAGTAGCAAGGTTGATTGGTTCGTCCAGCCCAATAACCATGAGCTCGTAGCTCCCTATGGATATGCATGACTTTGGGGACATACCCTAATGTGTCTTGAGACATCACGTCTCTTCTCCGCTACCTAGACCCTAATCCTATCTTCCTAAACCCATCTCACCACTCATTCAAGCCTTCGAGCACATCCAAAATCTTTCATGCCTAAAACCCTAACCTAACCACATGAAACTAATCTCAGCCCTTCAACTCAAACCTATCTAAATCCAACGTACCCCATACAAACCCTAGCCCTATAAAGCTTACCTATTCACGTATGTGAAGGGGGGAGGAAAAGAAGGTTGATGCAAAAAACCCTAGCAAGGTTACTTTTGAACCTATGGAGAGAGAAGGAAGCACATAGAGAGAGAGAGAGAGAGAGAGAGAGAGATATATATATATATATATATATATATATATATATATATATATATATATAAGAGACAG
>JAMKQA010029587.1:0-14716 GCA_024699735.1 Posidonia australis
CCTAGATATGGAGAGAAGAGGGAGGAGTTCTCTCTATACAATTGGAGACAAAATAGGGTTACATAATAACCAAAGAGGTTACATAATCTGTGCCTTAGCCTTCTTAAATACTAGGGCACCTAAATGGTATAATGACCAAACTAACCCTGAAACAAAGACATAATTCAAGACATATTTACAACAAAATCCATATCTATGCTACGTTTGGTACATTGGAATGAAAATAGATAGGAATGAAATGAACTCTGGAATGGAATATGGAATGGAATGGAATGGAATAGATTTATTCCATTCCTGTGTTTGGTATGTAATGGAATTGCAGAATGAAATTGACGAACAATTCCTTTCTAATATTTGATACATAAGAATAGAATCGAAATGGAAATATAAAATTTGGAAGATTAACAACTACATATTAACAAAAATATCCTGTCAATTTGAGAAAAAAATTAAAATAATTTTTTTCCATACACATTACAATATACACATACACATAAAAGTTTTAAGATAAATAATATTTTCTAAATTAGCATTAACATAGATAATCCTTTCTAAATTAGCGTTAACAAAATATTCTTGGTAGAATAAAAAAATTTTGTAGGAAAAGAAGACAATAAAAAATATCAATATTCTTTGTAAAAAAAATACATACACTAAGAAAAAGGAAAAGAAGACGAAAAAGCAAAAAAATACGGAAAAGAGATGGTTGTAGAAGAAAGAAGGCTGTAGAAAAAGACGGAGGGCCTCGAAGGAGGAGGAGGGTTACTAGACTTGGAAATCGGGTCGAGCCGGCCCAGGGCCGTCTGGCCCAGCCTAGGCCCACCATGGGCTCGGCCCGTCTAGCCCAGCACCAGGTCGGGCTAGGCCAGGCCCACCGTGGGCCGTATCGAGCCCATGTGCTAGGCTCCCGTAGGTCCGTAGAATAGGTCCATTTTGGCCCGCAAATGAGGATTAGGTCGGGCCGAATCGGGCCGGGTCAGCCCAGAAATTAAAAAAAAAGGAACGCAGGGCTTGTGAGTCCGAAATAAAAAAAGTATTTGTAAAGTTCCTCAAGAATGTTACTGTGTAATGATATAAAACATTTTTTCTATTTTTTTTATTTTTTATGTATTTTTTATTTTTTTTTAATGTATTAAAAATATTTTTTTATTAATAACAAATTTTAATTTTAAAATTTAAATTTTGGTTCAATGGATCGGACCGGCCCAACCTGGCCCATCAATAGGCCGTGGGCCGTGTTGGGCCCATGGTCTGTTAAAAGAGGCTCGACCTGGCTTTGCCTGGTCCAATCTACAGGCTGACCCGACATGATCCAGGCCTAGGTGGGTCCTTACTTTTTTGGGCTGGGTCGACCAAGCTCGGCTCACATTCCATGATTAAAGGTGACAGACGTCGGGAACACGCCACGGAGGAGGAGGGATAACTGTGGAGATGGAGAAACGACCGTAGAGGAGGGTACACGACGTTTTTAGTATAATTTCCAATGGAATGGGAATCAAATTCCTTACCTCTCGGGAAGGAATGAAATTCCCATGTTCAATGGGAATTTGATTTCCAAGGGAATTTCATTCCCATGCTTATTCCAAAGATTCTTTTATACCAAACATTGGAATGGAATTTTCTCATTCCATTCCAGTCTCCATTCCAACGTACCAAACGCTACACTAGAATATATAGACACCCGATATGGATTCCCTAGAGGCTACAAGGTAAGAGAGTATTGATTGTTCTCTGGGCAATCCACAACCGAGCATGTAGGCTGTTTCACTGTCTAGTGTAGGGAATTAGACATGAGCGACCATAACAAATTGAGTTATTTTCGAATTCCCTCATCGGAGATGCTTTTTACTGGTGTGTCAATCAATTACAAAATTCAATGCCAACTTGGCAAGACCTGGGAGTGCTATTTCATGGCCAGTTCTTCGGCATGAATCGCAGGGAGATGTGGGAAGTTTAATGTTAAACTATCAACAGTACGGCGAATCAATCAACAACTAGGCCTCTAGATTCAGAATTGCAAGGTGCAAGTGTTTCGTTAGCCCAGTTTTATGAAACGAAATATGTAGTTCGAATATCGTAAACATCTACTTTCAGTAAAGTGATTGATATGTTGACGTTTATAAAGTTAGCTTCGAGTCACCTGGAGGTCCTCCATGATGAGAACCATAGAACAAACTATAGTAACCACCAAACAATGAAACGAATTACTACCGTTGACATGGGAGAATTTTAAGATGACGAACTTGATGAATGTGATGGTGCAAAAGTAGACATTGTCGAGTAAGAATCAAAATTGATAGATATCCTTCCAAGAACATTATTAACAAAGAAGTAGCAAAGCTGCATCCGAACGCGAGCATTTTACGTTCAATATAACCAAGTCCAATGATATTTAATTTTTAGTCAAAGGCAAACAACTAAAGTTTCCTGCAAGGAAGACACATGATTCCAAAATCAAAAGAAATTAGGAATCACGAGTATTGCAAGTGGCACCACTTTTGTGACTCATGAAGTCATGATACTACCAACCGTGTTGTGCTTTGCAAGGTAATCCAAGCGGCAATCAACAAAGGCCGACTCAAGTTCATCACAGTTGACACCGATAATCTCTAGAAGACTGCAATCCATTTCCACCAATGCAGGTTCACATATGGAGCAGGGAAAGAAGTTCGACGACGGCACCCCTCCTTCGAGAATGGAATAGCTGAGTTCTTCACTTCTCTCTTGTACTCCCTCCTTTCACCACTCTTCCATTCTCGAAACCTTCGCAGGTGAAACAGAATCTGCGACGGACGTCCTTAGATCAAGCTTCTGTTGGGCCATCGGCCGCTACGTACTTTCCGGGGGTCGTTGACGTCGCCAGTGCTTCTAAACCTTCTAGTTACATCATCCATGAACCTCTTGCTTCGAACATCTCATCGAAGTGTCTCTAACGCATGTACCATTCTCCTCCAGAGACATCACAGGCAGAACAAGGACCTTTTTGCTGCTTTTACTCATACCCATGTTGTTCCACGTAGAGAAGACGAAGTCACTCCTCACACTTCTAAGGGAGGAGGAGGAGAATCAGAGAGCTCCGCAGGAATTGCACGTGCCGTCTGTGACATGTTACGCAGAGGTGGGGGATGGGATTGCCTGAGCGCAAGTTGCAACTCTACCGGGCTGTCCGACGACACCGTGGAGAAGGTACTTCTTGGTCTGAAAGAGCCCGTCGACGCGAAACGGGCGTTGCTCTTCTTCCACTGGTGCACCCGACAAAGGAGGCGCCAGCATGGGCTACGCTCCTACTCCCTGATGGTCCACATCCTCGTCCGCGCCGGGCTGGTCGTGGACGCGGCGGCGTTGCTGGAGTCGGCTGTAGGGAAGGACCCCGAGGCGATTGCCGAGACTCTGCGGAGCACCTACGAGCTGGCTCTTCCTGGGCCCCAGGTGTTTGATCTTTTGCTTGTGTCGTTTTCGAAGCTGAGGATGGTTGAGAAGGCAATTGAGGCTTGCCGTCAACTTGGGAAACATGGGTTCTTGCCCACATTGGCAACTTTCAACTCCTTGTTGTACGTGGTCCAGAGGTCTGAGAAGTTTGATATGGTTTGGAGGGTTTATGAGTATATGGTTGTCAAGAGAAGGTACTCTAATCAAGCTACGATCGAGATTATGATCGGTGCGCTGTGCAAGGGAGGGGCGTTGAAGAATGTAGTGGAGACTTTGGACAGAATTCACGGGAAGAGATGTTCCCCTAATGTTATCGTTAGCACCGCGTTGGCGTTGAGAATTATAGAGGAAGATAGGTCTGAAGAAGTAATTATCTTGTTGAAAAGGATGTTGCAGAAGAATTTGATACTCGATGATGTTGCCTATAGCTTGACTGTTTACGCGTACTGCAAGATGGGTAATCTGGACCTAGCTTACAAAGTATTTGAAGAAATGCTCAAGAGAGGGCACAATGCCAATGCCTTCATTTACACGTTGCTTATAGGCAGGCATTGTATGGATGGAAGGATGAAGGATGCCGTTCACTTGATGCAAGAGATGTTTCACGCTGGTCTGAAACCATACGACGAGACATACAATGTTCTCATCGAGTTGTCATCGAGAATGGGAAATGCAGATGAGAGCTTGGCTTTTTGCACTGACATGCTCAGTAGCGGGCTTTTACCTAGTTGTGTTGCGTGTAACAAGATGATGAGCAAACTCTGCCAAGACGGTGAGGTGGAGAAGGCAAACAAGTTATTCACTGTTTTGCTGGATAAAGGGTTTGTCCCAGATGAAGAAACCTATTCGAAACTTATCGATGGATATGGACAAAAGGGAAATGCACAAGAAATATTGAAGTTATATTATGAAATGGAAGGAAGAGGCCCTTCTCCAGGCCTGTCGGCCTATTCTTCTTTAGTTAGAAGCTTATGCCACTGTGGGAAGTTGAAGGAAGCTGAAAAAATGGCAAGTTATATGAAAGAGAAATCATTCACTACTTCTGAATACATAGACTCACTATTAATGAAACACTCAGCAGGAGCTCATAACTCATTCCTAAAGTAATGATGCTATGGTGAGAGTTTAACCACTCTCCCTGATTTTGCTTATGCCATGTTGGTTTAGAGTATAATTATTACACTATGAACTGCAAGAAAAAACCCATCTTTCACAAATGCATTGTCTTCGCTTCAACATACACAAACATGTGTCCTATATGCATTATTTCTGGCATAAATTCAATTACATACTCTTCTCTGCAGCGAGGGAATTTTAAAACTCTTCAAGCCATTATTTATCACATTATGTTTGCCAAGTTTAATGGAATTATGTCTACACATATTCATGTGTGATACACTGGATTTGTGAAAAATAACATTTCTAGTTGTCCAGGTTTGAACTATTTTGCGCTTCTTAAAGGTTGTTTTTCAACAATTCTATGGTGTCTACAATAGTGATATATTGCAGAGTCACAGGTTTTTCTGTTTTCATATTTATACCTGGGTAATACATTTCACATAGATTCATCACTATTAAGTACTACTGGAAAATATAGAAATGGTCAGTACGTTTTGTATTTATCATTGTGTTGGAACTGTATCTGCATGAATGTATCCGGTAAAAGTAAAATATTTAAGCTAGGACGTTCATTTGCGTATTCTTGATCTTACAGCTGGTGATCAGTGCATTAACTCTACTCTCTTTGCGTTTCCTAAACTTAGTTCCCTAATATCTTCTTCTAATCTTAGTTCCCTAAACTTAGTTCCCTAATATCTTCTTCTAATCTTTTTTCTAGAGGTTTAATGTTCAAAGAGAAGAAAAATTAGAAGGATCTATTATTACCATGGCTTAATTACATATATATAGTGGTTTAGGATATTCACCTAATATCAATAGATATCTCAATAATCACATATCACTAAACCTTATATTATAACTCTAACATTCTTTCTCAAGCGAGAGAATACAAATCTATCATACCCAACTTATTACAAAGAAATTGATACTGACCTATAGACACAACTTTAGTAAATACATCTGCAAGTTGAGTAGACTAAAAAATAAAAAGAGTAATGATCAAGCTATCTAATATTATATTCCTAACAAAGTGACAATCCATCTCAATGTGTTTTGTCCTTTCATTGAATATAGGATTGTTGGTTATATAGATAGCAACTTGATTGTTGGTTATATAGATTGCATAGGTCCCTTATGAGAAAAATCAACCTCAGTCAGAAAGGATCTAATCTACATCAATATGTACACTATATGTGCCATAGCTTTATATTCTACTTGAACGCTGTATCTAGATACAATGTTTTGCTTTTTGCTTTTTGCTTCTATAAGTAATCAAGATGCCTCTTACAAACATGCAATATCCCAAAGTGGACTTCCAATCTTCTTAATCCCCTACATAACTTGAATCTGAATAACCAATGACATTAAGATGACCAAGAAGTATGTAGTGTAGGCCTTTACTGGGAGCATTCTTCAAGTAAGACAATTTGTAGAGATGTCTATCAATTTGCCTTCGTTGATTGATGCATAAATTGACTAACTAGTTCAACTACAAAGGTGATGTCTCGGTAAGTTATAGTAAGATAGATTAGCTTCCCAATAAGTTGCCTATAACGTCCTGCATCCTTAAGAGTCTCAAAAGATGTGTCCTACAAATCTATGTTGAAATCAACTGGAGAGTTAGTAGGTTTGCAACCAAGCATGCTTGCCTCCTATGGTAAGTCAAGCACATACTACCTCTGAGATAGAACTACTCCATTCCTGACATGTGCAATCTCAATTCCCAGGAAATATCTGGATTTGCCTAAATCCTTTGTCACAAAGTGTTTCTTGAAGAATTATTTGCTCTCGTCAATGTCTGCCTTATCACTACCACTAAGTAGAATATCATCAACATAGATAATCAAGATAATGTAGCTAGTAGGACTCTATCTGACATACAATGTAACACTTACATTCTGTATGGGATAGTCGTGGTTAACTACTGTGGATTGGGTATGCATATTTCAACCATGGGTTGGTAGGGCATAACACCTGTGCGTGTTACCACCACGGATTGGATGCACGTTTTGCCAATTTAGAATCCAGAAATAATGTAAATTTTGTATTAGGAATTGATTTTCCATTTAAGTATATTTTGGGTGGACTGGAATTTGATTACCTATAATCGTGATTTATATTTATTGGACAATCATGATGGATTTGTAGTTGTCTTCCTCTTGTTGTGTTTGTAGTTTCTCCTTGGTTCTTTGTGTTGAGTCAATATTTTAATGTGTTATGACCTGTGAATATGTGAGACCCTAGGAAGGGATAAAAACATCAAAAGCAACATAGTGCCACTCGTAAACCTTACGTAAATGATCTTATTGTGATCTTTCTCTCTCTTTTTCTTCACCTCGAGATGCCCTACAAGCATGGCATGCTTGGATTTCTTAGAATCGTGTCAGGCACGGTTGCTTATTAAAGCAACTAGTTGGCGTCGGTCGGGAGAAGAAAACCAAAAAAGGAAAAGGGAAATGAGGAGAAAATTGAGAGAGAGAGAGAGAGAGAGAGAGAGAGGGACAGAAGGAGAAGTTGAGAGTAGAGAAGGAGGAAGAGAAGCGAAAATCATACTGCAGTGCATGCATCCTACCAAACTTTTCTCTATCTTGTTATGCATGAAAATGGTAGAAATGTGTAGATTAGCACGATTTTGTTGTATGATAGAGTTTTCATAATTTTTGAGAATTTTTATAAGGATTTATAATGATTTTTAGATGATAAAGTCACTATTTCACTGTATGAGCTTTATGGCTTTGGATTTTTTGTTTCTTGAGCTATCTATATTGGATTCTTGTGATTTTTGTCTCAAATAATAAAGTACTTTGATGTCTTCATGATGATAAAATTTGAGGAATTTTTGATCGCTTGTGGTGAGATTACCAAAGTTCCCAATCTATGCAAAAATTTTGGGTTTTATGTGTTTTCTTTCGATTTCAGCTGTCAAGTGCCTATCGTGGGCAGTTAGTGCGAGTTGCTATCACGGGTAGCTATTGCTATTTGGGTCTAGTTCAGACCCTATTTTGAGGATTTGGTACGGTTTTAGTAGTTTAAATGTTGATAAATGATGTGATGTTCTTATGAATTGTTTTGTGATATAAAAATGTTTTGAAATTGATTTTGAAAAGAATGCATGAGGTTTTGAAAAGAGCTTTTTGTTGTTTTTGGACAGAACTACGTAACCGTAAGATCATACCAGTGGACCAACGGTGTTTGATATTATTGAAAGGTTAGGTGCAAGTCTAAGGTTGTGGTTGTCCTAGTAGAGTCAGGGGTTCGAATCCCTTAAATGTGCTATTGGAAGAGTTTGAGGTTCGAGTCCTAAAGGCTAGGATACACTATAAGGTCTGAAATTCGAGTCCTTGAGGAACCAGGGCACAATGCTTGTAGGGTCTAGGATTCATGTCCTTAGGTAGCTTAGACACTAAGGGACATCGATGGACGTATCGTATGCAGTTATATATATAATGGACTTTGAGGGTTGAGTTCTTAGGATGGATGGACTCCTACACGAGGTGATCCTCTACTACAGTGCAATAGGGATTGAGGTTGAGTCCCTAGCGACTTCTTGGACTGATCGGTCGCCTGTGGCTAAGGTGACGTGATAGATTTTTGCGTTGTATGCATGTGTTGTGGTTTTGTATTAGATTTAGTTGTGAGTTGGCTTTCCAAGTATGCATAAAGTAATTTCAAAGATACACATGATTTCAAAGAAAATAAAAAATTATGAATTTGAAAGACATGTTTTAATAAAAGGATTTTCCTAAATGATCGGCAGTTGTGTTTTTGTGACTTTGGTGTTTCTTTCCAATTTGGTTTTGGTGCTACCATGAGTGGCAGCTGTGAGACTTTGGGAGTTGGTTGTGGCAACTCCATTTCTTGGTTCAAGTCTTTTGATTGTGGTAGGTGTGTACTAACAATGGATGTTACACATGTGTATTTTCTTTGGTTTTTTGTATGTCAATGCAAATTGTGGAGTTGCAATCCAGTCTAGTGCACATATTTGGAACTACATAGCCACACACCATAGGTCCTAGGTAGAAATAGGCTTTTAATTAATTTTTTTAAGTTACTTGTCTATTTATTTAACTTCTTGCAATGTTATGTAGTTATTTATTTTAGTAATTGTCTTGAGTAAAGGTAATACTAGTTTGTAGCATTGGATGGTGGCATTACAGATTTGGTATCGAAGCTTACCTATGCTAAGTGTACTAGTTTAGGGTATCTAGTCTATTGGCTTCGTAGGACTGCATAGTGCGAATTGCTTGCACTTGAATTGTTTTTCGATTTTATGTGAATTTACGATAGTCGTAGAATGCAACTCAAAGGAAGAGGCAAAAGGAAGGCTCCTGCATCAAGTTTAGAGGTTGGTGAGGAGAGTAGATGGTGTGGGATGTAGGAGGAACTGAGTAATATGATGCGGAGAATCATGCAGTCCCTTGGGAAGGGCAACTCTGATGAGACCAAGGGTGATCCATGGCTGAAGTAACTCAATAATTTGCATGCTCCAGCTCTCAACAACAAAGGCAAACTCGAGAAGTGCTAGGCTTTGTTGCTAAAGGTAGAAAAGATTTTGGAAAGTATGGAGGGCCCAAAAGAGAAAAGGGTGCGGTTGGCCTCCTTTCTGCTTGAGGGTGACACTGACTAATGGTGGAGAGTCACCTAAAGTTTGAAGTTCCTGAACTCAGACTTGTTGATGATTCCTTGGGGAGACTTTCGAGATGCCTTTTATGAGAAGTACTTCTTGGATCACGAGAGGGACTATAATGCCCCCGTGTTATACAATAGTACATGAACTACCCAAATGCAACTAATTGAGTCTAAAATAACAGAATTAAATAAATAAAGCTAAACACCCAGACCTGTGTACAGCGAAAGTGGCTCGAATGCAATGCACTAGACAAGACTGCACCTACCCTTAAGCACCTGAGATAAGGCAAAAGAAAACCACACGTGAGTGATAGGAATGTCACCCAGTATGTCCCCCAAGAACAACAACAAAACCGACGGAAAACTTTGCATTGCCAAAAAACCTCGAGAAGCTACAACCGTCGAAAAGCCAACACACACAGTTCAGTAAAAATCAGTAGAGGATGCTATTTCAAAAACTTTCTTTTCTTTTCCTTTTCAAAATCTCATGCTTATTAACAAATTTTTATACACAAATCAGAAAAAACCATTTCTATCTATTTTCCCAGCCTAAAGCACCATTCTATCCATTAATACAAATCACAACAAATCAGGGTTCGGAACTAGTTTAACACAAATCTCAATTCATGCCTCAAAACTGGTCGCATCACCTTGACCACAGGCAATCGACCTGGCCACAAGCAGTTGTCGAGGCTCAACCCCCGACCACACTGCAGTGCTGCGGTGAACTACTCCGTGCTGGAGTTCAACTGCCCCGGTTGCAGCCTCAAAACGTACCCTCATTGGTACAAGCACGGAGTGCGTCCTCACGACGCCCTAGTGCTCGAGCACCTGGGGACTCTAACCCCAGACCCGACGAGCACCAGCACTGAGAGTAATCCAGGTCTATCGTACCCCAGGTCCTACAGTACCACCACAGTCTGAGGCTCCTACCCTGGACCGCAACTCGGCAACCACAACCAAGGACACGTCCCCGACATCTCTAGAGGTCTCATTACCCCTGTTGGTAAGCCCCAGTCTAATTATGGTTCCTACAAATCTTGGAAATCTCTTTTAAAACATATGCAATTTCTCATTTCAAATTTGGCAAAACCAGTTTTCATTCATAAAATTCTTTATAAATCTCACACATTAAGTGTCACATTTCTCATCTATAGTTCTCAAACCAATCATTTACAGTGGCATTCATTCATGGTCATTGTACCATGCATTCACCCCTTACATGGGTCCACATGTATTCCACATATTTCATGTCTCACAATTCATGGAAAGCATAATTAAAACAACATATTTGCATGCTCGTTGGTTCCATATAGCCTACGACCAACCATCTATCCTTTCCTCGAGACTCCACTGATCCAGAGGTGATCTGAGTCGTTGGTTACTTATAGCCTTGGACCAACCATTTATTCTTTTCTCGAGACTCCTCTGATCCGGAGGATATCTATGTCGTCGGTTCCTTATTGCCTAGGACCAACCATCCTTCCTTTTCTCGAGACTCCTCTGATCGAGAGGAGATCCGAGTCGTTGGTTCCTGATAGCCTAGCACCAACCATCTGTCTTTTCCTCAAGACTCCTCTGATCCGGAGGTGATCCGAGTCGTTGGTTCCGTATAGCGTAGGACCAACCATCCATCCTTTTCTGCAGACTCCTCTGATCCGGTGGTGATCCGAGTCGTTGGTTCTTTATAACCTAGGACCAACCATCTATCCTTTCCTAGAGACTCCTCTGATCCAGAGGTGATCCGAGTCGTTGGTTCATTATAGCCTAGGAGCAACCATCTATCCTTTTCTCGAGTCTCCTCCGATCCAAAGGTGATCCAAGTCGTTGGTTCCTTGTAGCCTAGGACCAACCATCATTCCTTTCTTGGAGACTCCTCAGATCCGGATGTGATCCGAGTTGTTGGTTCCTTATAGCCTTGGACCAGTCATTTATCCTTTTCACGAGAATCCTCTGATCTGGAGGTGATCCGAGTCGTTGGTTCCTTATAGCCTAGGACCAACCATCCATCCTTTTCTCGAGACTCCACTGATCCGGTGGTGATCAGAGTCGTTGGTTCCATATTGCCTAGCACTAACCATCCATCCTTTCCTCATGACTCCTCTGATCCGGAGGTGATCCGAGTCGTTGGTTCCTTATAGCCAAGGACCATCCATCTATCCTATTCTCGAGACTCCTCTGATCCGAAGGTGATCCGAGTCGTTGGTTCCTAATAGCCAAGGACCAACCATTTATCCTTTCCTCGAGACTCCTCTGATCCGGAGGTGATCCGAGTCGTTGGTTCCATATAGCCTAGGACCTACCACGTATCCCTTCCCTCGAGACTCCTCTGATCCGGAGGGGATCCTAGTCGTTGGTTCCTTATAGCCTAGGACCAACCATCTATCCGTTTCTCGAGACTCCTTAGATCCGGAGGTGATCCGAGTCGTCGGTTCATTATAGCCTAGGACCAAATATCTATCCCTTTCCTCGAGACTCCTCTAATCTGGAGGTAATCCGGGTCGTTGCTTCCATATAGCCAAGGAACAACCATCTATCCTTTCCTCGAGACTCCTTTGATCCGAAGGTGATCCGAGTCGTTGGTTCCTCATTGCCTAGGACCAACCATCAATCCTTTCCACGAGACTCCTCCGATCCAGAGGTGATCCGAGTCGTTGGTTCCTTATAGCCTAGGACCAACCATCTATCCTTTCCTCGAGACTCCTCTGATCGGGTGGTGATCCGAGTCGTTGGTTCCTTATAGATTGGGCCTACCAATTATCCTTTTCTCGAGACTCCTCCGATTCAGAGGTGATCCGAGTCGTTGGTTCCTTATATCCTAGGACCAACAATCCATCCTTTTCTCAAGATTCCTCAGATCCGGAGGAGATCCGAGTTGTTGGTTCCTTATAGCCTAGGACCAACCATCCATCCTTTCCTTGAGACTCCTCTGATCTGGAAGTGATCCAAGTCGTTGGTTGCTTATAACCTAGGACCATCCATCTATCCTTTTCTTGAGAATCCTCTGATCCGGAGGTGATCCGAGTCGTTGGTTCCTAATAGTCTAGGTCCAACCATCTGTCCTTTCCTCGAGACTCCTCTAATCTGGAGGTGATCTGAGTCGTTGGTTCCTTATAGACTAGGACCAACCATCTATCCCTTTCCTCGAGACTCGTCTGATCCGGAGGAGATTCGAGTCGTTGGTTCCTTATAGCGTAGGACCAACCATCTATCCATTTCTCGAGGCTCCTCTGATCCAGAGGCGATCCGAGACGTTGGTTCCTTATAGCCTAGGACCACCCATCTATCCCTTTCCTCGAGACTCCTCTAATCCGGAGGTGATCCGAGTCGTTGGTTCCTTAAAGCCTAGGACCAACCATCTATCCTTTTTTCGAGACTACACTCATACAGAGGTGATCCGAGTCGTTGGTTCCTTACAGCCTAGGACCAACCATTTATCCTTTTCTCGAGACTCCTCTGATTCGGAGGTGATCCGAGTCGTTTGTTCCTTATAGCCTTGGACCAAACATTTTTCCTTTACTCGAGGATCCACTGATCCGGAGGTGATGCGAGTTGTTGGTTCCATGTAGCCTAGGACCAACCATCTATCCTTTAGTCAAGACTCCTCTGATCTGGCGGTGATCCGAGTCGTACGTTCCTTATAGCCTAGGACCAACCATCTATCCTTTCCTCGAGACTCCACTGATCCAGAGGTGATCCGAGTCGTTGGTTACTTATAGCCTTGGACCAACCATTTTTCCTTTTCTCGAGACTCCTCTGATCCGGAGGTGATCCGAGTCGTCAGTTCCTTATTGCCTAGGACCAGCCATCCATCCTTTTCTCGAGACTCCTCTGATCCAGAGGAGATCCGAGTCGTTGGTTCCTGATAGCTTAGCACCAACCATCAATCCTTTCCTCGAGACTCCTCTGATCCGGAGGTGATCCGAGTCGTTGGTTCCGTATAGCGTTGGACCAACCATCCATCCTTTTCTTCAGACTCCTCTGATCTGGAGGTGATCCAGGTCGTTGGTTCTTTATAGCCTAGGACCAACCATCTATCCTTTCCTCGAGACTCCTCTGATTCGAAGGTGATCCTAGTCGTTGGTTCCTTATAGCCTAGGACCAACCATCTATCCTTTTCACGAGTCTCCTCCGATCCAAAGGTGATCCGAGTCGTTGGTTCCTTAAAGCCTAGGACCAACCATCTATCCTTTCCAAGAGACTCCTTTGATCCGGAGGTGATCCAAGTCGTTGGTTCCGTATAGCCTAGGACCAACCATTTATCCATTTCTCGAGACTCCTCAGATCCGGAAGTTATCCGAGTCGTTGGTTCCTTATAGCCTAAAACCAACCATCTATCCTTTTCTCGAGACTCCTCTGATCTAGTGGTGATCTGAGTCGTTGGTTCTTTATAGCCTAGGACCAACCATCCATCCATTCCTCGAGACTCCTCTGATCCGGAGGTGATCTGAGTCGTATGTTCCTTATAACCTAGGACTAACCATTCATCCTTTGCTCGTGACTCCTCTGATCCGGAGGTGATCCGATTCGTTGGTTCTTTATAGCCTAGGACCAACCATCTATCCTTTCCTCGAGACTCCTCTGATCCGGTGGTGATCCGAGTCGTTGGTTCCATATAGCCTTGGACCAGCCATTTATCCGTTTCTCGAGAATCCTCTGATCCGGAGGTGATCCGAGTCGTTGGTTCCTTATAGCCTAGGACCAACCATCCCTCCTTTTCTCGAGACTCCACTAATCCGGAGGTGATCCGAGTGGTTGGTTCCTTATACCCTAGGACAAACCATCTATGCTATCCTCGAGACTCCTCTGATCTAGAGGTGATCCGAGTTGTTGGTTCCTTATAGCCTTGGACCAACCATTCATCCTTTTCTCGAGACTCCGTTGATCTGGAGGTGATCCGAGTCGTTGGTTCCATAAAGCTTAGGACCAACCAACCATCCTTTTCTCGAGACTCCACTGATCCGGAGGTGATCCGAGTCGTTGGTTCCTTATACCCTAGGACCAACCATCTATCCTTTCCTCGAGACTCCTCTCATCCGGTGGTGATCCGGGTCGTTGGTTCCATATAGCCTTCGAACAACCATCTACCCTTTCCTCGAGACTCCCTTGATCCAGAGGTGATCCGAGTCGTTGGCTCCATATAGCCTTGGACCAACCATCAATCCTTTCCTCGAGACTCCTCTGATCTGGAGGAGATCCGAGTCGTTGGTTCCTTATAGCCTAGGACCAACCATCTATCCTTCCCTCGAGACTCCTCCGATCCGGAGGTGATCCGAGTCGTTGGTTCCTTATAGCCTAGGACCAACCAACTATCCTTTCCTCGAGACTCCTCTGATACTGAGGTGATCCGAGTCGTTGGTTCCTTATAGCCTTGGACCCACCATTTATCCGTTTCTCGAGACTCCTCTAATCCGGAGGTGATCCGAGTCGTTGGTTCTTTATAGCCTAGGACCAACCATCAATCCGTTTCTCGAGACTCCTCTGATCCGAGGTGATCCGAGTCGTTGGTTCCTTATAGCCTAGGACTAACCATCTATCC
>JAMKQA010029588.1:0-21275 GCA_024699735.1 Posidonia australis
CATGATGGAGATGGACGATTAAGCAGGTGATGACGTGACTAGATGAACATTAGGTTATTTACTTTTGTCTTGACAACTTGTGGTCCATAAGGAAGGGAATATTCTTAATTGTTTGCACATGAAGCAAGCTGTTCACATATAAGATTACAATAGCTCGCAGCAACATACTTGAAGATTGTACTTCACATATAAGATTGATGAAGCAACTTTCTGTGGAATTCTGACTCGACTACCCATAAGGAAGTGCATCTAGTCAAGTGGACAACTCTTTGCAGACCTAAGCAGTGTAAAGGTTGAGAGATAATTAACTTCAAAAATTTTAACTTAGCACTCAAAACTAAACTTCAATGGTAATTACTCTCAACCAATTGTCAAGTGAAGTGGAAAGAATTAGTAAAGGTCAGGTACCTCAATACATTATGGCATCGTGCTCTATTAAACAATTCTACAAATCATTGTTCGCCTCTGTGGTTTAGCCTTAAAAGCTATTTTGATATTCTCAATTGTTTTTCTAAATATCATTTACGGAATGGGAAAGATACCCTATTTTGGGAACATAATTGGTGGAATGGGACCAAATTAAAATACCTTTTTTTCCAAACTTTTCTCTGTCAGTAAGGGTAAAAAAGCTTCCATCAAAACAATATGAGAGTTATTCGGGGTGGATTTTAACAAGTTGATTGACCACCCCAGAATCCAATTACAAGATTGCTATACTCTGTAATTCCAGATTGATTCTTTGGCTTCTATCATCCACTCCATCTCTTTGGGGGAGGAGGAGGACTCCCTCTTCTGGACGCCCACCGCTACTTCTATATTCACTGTTAAGTCATGCTACAATGTCTTGAATGATGGTGGACTTAGATTCCCTTACTTTGAGCATATTTGACATAACTGAGCTCTGTTGAAAGTCAAATTGTTCTCTTGGTTGGTACTGCATAATAAGAACCTGACTAAAGAAAATTTGACTAGAAGAGGTTGGACTGGCTCTCAAAACTATATTTTTTGTAACTCCCACATTGAATCCAATACTCACTTATTTCTTAACTGCAATTATATTTGCCAGATATGGTATTTTTTCTTGTCTTCAAATTTATATCCTGGTTACTATAGTATGGCTGACTTGTTTTCACATAAACCTACTCTCAGATTTCCCTTAAATAACCGTGGTTGGTATGTATTGCTTCAAGTCATACTCTGATTGACTTGGAAAGAGAGAAATTGCAGAATTTTCCGAGACTCTTCTAAACCTTACTTTCTTATTATATTGGATGTCATTGGACTAATGAATCTATGGATAGAAACTCTTGTTTCAGGGTTTGAAAAGAATACTTTGCTGAACTCACTATCTTTTATGACCGCTGCATGGACTACGAACCAAGCCTCCAATCCTGCTACTTCTAGGGGTTCTTTGGAGGCTTCTCACCCTCAAACCTCTATCGCAGACATGCAAGATCCTTCCCCTACCACTGATATGAGACAGTAAAATCCTATTAAATCTTGAAATACTAGCAAAGCTAGGCTGACATGTATTTATTAGGCAAAAACATTGCCATAATGTCTTTTTTGTTCTGTTTAATGTTCTGTATCATTTTGGACGTTTGATTCCCTTGGTTCCTTTTCATTGGGATTTTATATTAATACAACTTACCGATATCAAAAAAAGATTGGAGATTCTTTTTTCTTGTTATCGAAGTGTTTATTGATCACCGAAACATACTTGAAGAGGATCGCTGGGTGACCCGGCCACCAAGAGTTGACAAGCATTACCTTTGTGACAAAGAGTTCTTCTGTTTTTGTACAGGGTTTCTAACTTCCATTCCTTCATTTTTGATAAAACTCTTGATTTACTACCTTGTCTTCAAAGGCAAGGCACTAAAAGAAGCAGATAATTATCTAAGGTTGAGAAATTTTTTGTTTAGGCAATAGCAAGTGGGGATGATTCAGATAATTGTTCAGTGTCTAAAAATTAGCATTGGTATACGCATATAAGTTTCTTAATCATTGGTGTGCTTACACGTTTTCCATTATTTAGTTTTACTAGTTTCTTCTTTCAAAAATGTTGACTTTGGTAGTTTGGTTACAGATGGAATACCATGTTTTCATTTGGATGTCAACAAATGTTAGTATTGGAATGACTTGTATCAATTCTCTTTTTACTTGTGTTGTAGGCCACTAAACTATGTAGGGAATCTACAGTGGCAGAGAGGTGGACTGCATCCCACACTAGTGGGTCCGAGCATGTTTGATCAACCCAGACTGCCAAGGATGTACTTGTAAGTAATAATGATTATAATTAAAGTTATTTTAATAATATGTACTTATATTTTATATTATCTTTAACTAATTTTTTGTGTTTATTTATACAGGATAGGTATACCTTCTTGTATCAAGAAAAATATGGAGAAGATAATGTCGATGAACACTCAACCTTTGACAAGAAACTTTGGAAGCAAGTTTCAATGGAAAGGAACGTGGGTAGTTCATCAAGAAAGCAAGGCTTGGGTAGTTTGGATCCGTACTACTCAGAAGATACGACTAATGGTTCTTCCGCGACTTCTACTGGGCAGTATCGTCCTATGCCTTAGGCTTCATTTGATTCGGAATACTTCAGTTCTTAGCTATCACAGATAGCAACTACATTAGAGAGTTTCAGATCCGACATACGCTCAGAAATAAGGAATGAAATAAGGACTGAAGTAAGGAATGAAATAAGAGATGAAACACATGCTTTAGAGGATCGACTTGTAAGGTACAATTTGATTTACTTTTATAATTTTTGATATATAAAAATTGTCATGTTAAATTCAATATTATAATTTAATCATTGTTCATTACAATATATATTATGTTTCTTTTTTATAATCAGAAGATATACCGACGAGCAAGAAGAAGATTTGGCAAGTGATGATGAGGATGATTTCGAGGAGTATAGACGTCGTTGTCGCTTCATCCATGCATCATCTTCAAAAGGTAAAAGAAGGAAGTTGGTTCCCGAAGAAAGTGATATATAATATATTGTTTTGCCTTGTATTATATTTATCGACTTGTATTAAGATATTCCAGTTTTGTATTAGCTATTTTTTTTTAAAAACTTTGAATGTGTAAACTCTTATGATGTATAATCGAATGAATTTTTTTTTTATAAAATCTGTATATGTGTAATTTAATGTACTTGTGAATGTATTTCTATGTCATTTTACCAGGTATATGAATCTAAATTTTAGCAGGTTCAATTCTATAATGTACTGTTTTATTTTTTTTTAAAACTGCCCAGTATTAGCGAGGACATTTCCTCGCTATATCCTCGCAAAAATAACGATATTTAGCGAGCATTTAGCGAGCAATTTGCGAGGGAATGTCCTCGCTATGTACTCGCAATTTCGTCGGCAAAACTGGAATGACGATACAATTTCATGATATTTAGCAAGCATTTACCGAGGAATTACGAGGATCTAGCGAGAACACTACGAGGAAATATTTCCTTGTAATATCCTCGCTAAATTTACACGAGCACATTGCGAGGATATTTCCTCGTAGTATTGATTTAACGAGTTACATAGCTACGAGGATAATTATTCCTCGCTACGTCCTCGTTAAGCTTTGTAACGAAGATTTTGCGAGGAATTCATGAGGACTTAGTGAGGAATATTGTCCTCGTTAAATGTAGATTTTATTGTAGTGTGAATTCTTATTTCTGTGTCATGGCCTTTAAGAGGTAGACATCAAACTTACTGAAAAATTTATTGTTATGTCAATTATTGAGAAATTTCCAAAGTCTTGAGAGGATAACAATAATGAAATCCTCTCAAGACTTTGGAAATTTCTCAATTATTGACATAACAGTAAATAATTCAGGAAGTTTCCAGTCTAAATCTCAAGCATAAGAAAGGAAATTTGACTCTAGATAATCTTATGATTGACACTGCAATAGAGGGAGAACACAGGAGTTAGAAAATTGCAATGCCTGTGAAAAGCAATTCCCGGATCAATGTGACAGTTGGTAACAAGCCTAGTAAGGATCAAAAAGGAAAATCAAAAACAAAAATTAAAGCAAAGACCAAGATTCAGAAAAAAAAACCAAGAACAAACCATGCTAGATATGTAGTCTGGTTAGGCATTGGACAAAGGAATGTTTGTCTAAGAGAGTTAAGTTACTTGGGGCCACTGATGGAGCACTAGTCAACATGATGACCTCTACTCTGGAAAACAATGACGAATATCTTATTGTTAAGCTTAAACTCTTTACTATTTATGAACCACATTACTGGATTGTAGACACTAGGGCTGATGTGCATATTTGTGCTGACAAGTCTCTGTTTGTGTCTTATCAGCCTGCAGCGGGAGGACAGTGACGCTTGGGGACTTAACGACTGCAGATGTGAAAGGCGAGGGTCGTGTGGACTTGATGTTTCCTTTTGGAAAGGTTTTGACTTTATAAAAAGTTAGACATGTTCTTACAATACGTCAGAACATCTTAAGTAGTCTTATATTAGTTAGAGAGGGTTTTCGGTTAGATTGCAAATGTAATAAAGTTGTTGTTTCACATTTAAGTACTAGTGTTTTTTATGGAAAAGGTTATTTGTGTGATTTTGAAGATTTGTTTAAACTTTATGTTGAACATGTTAATAATGTATGTGTGAATGATGATACTGTTCATTTTGTTGTATATAGTGTTGAATCTTCTGATATTTGGCATGAACGTTTGGGATATGTGAATTTTGACTCCCTAAAAAGAACAATGAATTTAAATATTATTCCTAAGGCTGTCATTGATATGTGAAATATGTGTACATGCTAAACAACCTAGGAAAACTTTCCATATGGTTGATAAAAAATCAGATAAACTTGATTTAATGCACACAAATATTTGTGAATTTAATAGCATGATAACTACGAATAGTAAGAAATATTCCATCACATTCATTGATGATTGTACTAGATATTGTTATATTTATTTACTGAAAAGTAAAGATGAGACTCTTAATAAATTTCTAATTTATAAAAGTGAAGTTGAAAATCAAATTGAAAAGATACTTAAAAGATTAATATCTGATAGGGGTAGAGAGTACACGTCTAACAAGTTTCAACAATATTGTCAAAGTGTTGGTATTGTACATGAGGTGACTGCTCCATACTCACCACAGTCTAATGGGATAGCAAAACGGAAAAATAGAACCTATATGATAAATGCTCTACCGTAAAGTTTTGATTTACCTACTTATATGTGGAGGGAAGCTTTAAATACGACTTGCCATATTTTGAATAGAGTTCCCTATAAGCATAAAGAAAGTAGTCCTTTTGAGCTTTGGAGAAGTTGTAAGACAAGTCTCAAATATCTCAAAATGTAAAGGTATCTTGCAAAAGTACTAATCACAGAACACAAGAAAGAGAAATTGGGACCTAAAACAGTAGATCCCATATTTTTAGATTATGTGGAAATAAGTTATGTCTATAGATTTTTAGTCATAAGATCTAATGTGCCAGGCATATATGTTAACACTATAGTAGAATTTCGTGATGCAACATTTTTTGAGAATATCTACATTTACTTGGTATAGTGATAAAGTCTCTTTATAATTGTACGAGAGGTCAGGAGTTCGACTTCTACGGACATCATATATATTACAATTATATTATTATATTATTCCCTTCCTAAGTTAGTATCTCATGAACGACGAGAGAAAAATTATGGGAATCCGTTTCACTTAGTGGTGGTCTCATAGTCAAGTGTTTAATATGATTATAATATATGTTAAAAACCATTTTCCAAAAAACCATTCTTTGAAAATGTGTTTCCCATGAAGACAGGTGTTTCCTCCATAAATCCTGCCCCTACTACTAGTTTCATTCCTAACTATGTGGAAAGGATGACAAATGTGGGGGTGAACCTGATAGTGTTATTTCTAGATCAGATCAGTCTGTGGAAATAATTGAACCTAAGAGTAGTAAGAGAGCTAGGATATCTAAAGACATTGGAAATGACTTTGTTATTTTCAATCTAGAAGATAATCCTGTAACCTTCCAACAAACTATGACTTCACTAGAAGCAAAGTTTTGGAAGGAGTCTGTCAACTGTGAAATTCAATCAATTGTCTCTAATGGAACATGGAAAGTAGTTGATTTACCTCTTGAGTGTACAACTGTTGGGTGTAAATAGATTTTTAAAAAGAAATTAAATCCAGATGGAACAATCACTAAGTATAAGGTCAGATTGGTTGCCAAGGAGTTTACACAACGAGAGGGAATAGACTATTTTGATACCTATTCATCTGTTTTCCGAATGACTACAATTAGAGTGTGTGTAGCACTAGCATCCATATATGATATCACAATACATTAAATGGATGTAAAAATTACTTTTTTACATGGTGATCTCCAAGAGGAGATTTATATGGATCAATCAGAAGGTTTTGTAACTTGAAGGAATGAAAGAGAAGTGTGTAAACTTGTGAAGTCATTGTATGGACCAAAACAAGTCCCTAAACAATGGCATAAAAAGTTTGATCAAATCATACTTTCTTTTGGCTTCAATGTTAATAAGTTTGATAAATGTGTATTACAAAAGTATCAATGATGAATATATTATTCTACGCCTGTATGTAGATGATATACTATTGTTTGGATCAAGCTTGAGTATTATTAATGAGACAAAATCATTCTTATGTAGCAAGTTTGAAATAAAAGATATGGGTGTTGCTGATGTGATTCTAAGGCTTAAAATCACTAGGTCAACTGATAATATAGTTCTCTCTCAATTTTATTATGTTGAGAAAACTTTGGAGAGATTCGACTATACTACATGTGGACTTGTAAAAAACCCATATGATTCTTTGAAACCTCTGTACAAGAATGAAAATGGAATTCCTATGTCTCAATTAAGATACTGACAGATCATTGGTAGTTTGATATATCTAGCAAATTGTACAAGACTAGATATTTCTTTTGCGGTGTGTAAGTTAAGCAGATACACAAGTTGTCCAAATAGAACTCATTGAGAGGCCTTGGATAAAGTACTTAGGTACTTGAAGGGAACAATTTCCCTCGAACTATATTATGGAAAATATCCTTTTGTCATGGAAGGATATCTTGGAAGGATATAGTAATGCTAGCTAGATAACCAAGAACTCTGGAAGTAATGGGATTTCAAGGTATGTATTTACCTTAGATGACTGCTCTATCGCTTGGAGGTCTAAGAAACAGACTATTCTGTCTCGATCTACATTTAAGGCAGAGTTATGTGCTTTGGATGAAACTGGGATGGAAACTGAATGGCTAAAGGGATTCATGTCTGACTTACCTATGGTAAAGAAGCCTCTTCCTGGAATCTTGGTGTATTGTGATAGCATGATGACAATTACTAAAATCAATAGTTCCAAGTACAATCAAAAGTAAAGAAGATACATTCAAGTCAAACTAAAGTCTGTAAGGAAACTTGTGTCTGATGGAGTTATAGCTATAGACTTTATTGGTACCAAAGATACCACAACTAATCCTCTAACTAGGGGACTAGTTTTAGCTTAAGTTCAGAAATCCAGGCTGGGGTTGAGACTGAAACCTATTAGGGAGTCACAGGTAGTAGCAACCCAACTTAACTGAGTGGACATTCTACAAAGTAAGTTCAATGTGGTAGTAACAAGTTGTTTTGTGAATTTATATGACATCTCAAATATAAATGAGTGTTTATCCCCTGTAAGCCTAGAGATGTCATGATTGTAAGTTAGTAAGAGAGTTGTCTCTGAATGAGATCAGATCTTATGACAAGATGCTAGCAATACATCCTTGGAAATGTCTAACTAAATGGTTGACATTGTGAAGCCGTAATAGAAGAATTAGGTTATTCCTTGAAGACAATCATGATTCAGGATATGGATGCATGGTTATAATAATGCATCAAACCTAAAGATCATGACCATAGTCTTTGTCTTGTTGTTACCGATGGACATATTCACATCAAAGGTTCATGTTCAAGACGTAAATTCACTTAATTCTTGTGAGAGTAATATTGATTACCTCAAGTAATGGTTCACATTGAAATGTATCATTACTGAAAGTATGACATAATTATTGATATTAGATAACACATTACACATTGGACTTTGTGGGAGATTGTTTAACATTTAATTAATCAAGTTTAAGTTGAGCCTAATTGGACTTATGACTCTTGATTAAACAATGCTCATGTTAAGTCCATTGCATAGCCTTTATCAATAAGGTTTAAATGTTTAAAGATTAAGTCCAAAAGTGTAAGTTTAAGAGATGGAAAATTTTAAAGGGAATGTTTTAGAAGGTGTATTTTTTGTGCATTAGTCCCACATTGGAGAAGTGCAAAAACATGCATGGTCCTATTTCTAAGGAGTTATAGAACAAATGTTTACAGGAACTTAGACTAAACATGAATGACTACGCACTCGCGCGTCGGGCAAGGAGGCTTGATTATGCCTTCAAATCTGACCTCCAACAGATGTGTGTCAACAGGTATATGAGCCTAAGAGGTGTCGATTTTGAGATAGGACTTCTTCCTTTCTCATCTCTTGAATTTCCTCTTCGTTTTATGCTCTGACGGTGACCTAATATGGTGATCCTTTTCTGTGTTGTGCTTGTGCTTCTTCAAATAGGAGGTGACTGAAGTATGGACATTAACCGTCACTATTTTCTTTAAAGTTAGTCTATTAAGATGACTCGATCGGATGGATTCTAACTTTGTTCTTTTATTTTAATTTTATTCCATGTTCTATTTGCTTTTGATTTTTTCTTAATCATATGGTATGATTTATAATGACATGTTAATCATCTTATTTAATATATTTATGCATGTGATTTTACATATTATTCCAACGCTTATAACATTTTTGCTTGTTTATTTGGAGAAAGTACTCAATCCCCTTGTCGAGCAAACAAAAAAAAAACATCCCCCGTGCATTATCACTACATGGGAACTTGGGAACGCTAGATTACACGAGTGTAAACGGGGACGTGAACCAACAAGGAACACTTCCATTTCCCAAGATAATATCGATATTACGAGAAGATAATCTCATCTGATTAATACCTCGTACGATTGTGTATGTGTGGAAGAGACAGAGACCAAAGACGAGGAGGCGGCGTGGGTATGTGGGCAGCGTCACAACCGCCATCTCTGTGGTGGACCCACTCCTTTCCTCACGTGCCCCGTTCTTCTCGCATGCACGATGCACGCCCCTACTCCTTTCTCGCCACGTCTTGCCTTTTTGAACTTGTTAGAATGTTAGAGATAGAATAAACAAATCACAACGATTAAGAGCTAATAATTTGTAATAAAATTCCTCCCAGTGTACCATACCACATTATCACTACCTCTGCCAGTCCCTCGTTTCCAGCGCCAAAACGAAATCGAAAAGAGCAAAAAAAAAAAAAGGAAAAGGAAAGAGGAGAACAGAAGAGTCGACAGACAAGTGAAAGGGGAAGGGGAAGACAGAGGGAGAGAGAGAGGGCTAAAATATCCCGCCCCTTGCCTTTAAAGTTCCCACTTCCAAAACCACCCCCCAACTTCCACTCTTCTTCTTCTTCTTCTTCTCTGTTTTTATTCTTCTTCGTATCTCTAAATGGAGAAGTGCAGGTCTGGTTTTGTCGGCGATGGAGAGTTCTGCATGCCTCCTCCTCCTGGTGCTGCCACTCGTAGAATGGTCCACTCCTCGGAGCTGGCGTACATGGAGGACTTGGCCAGGAAGCTCGCTGCTTTTGGGCTACTCGACCCCAACCACCATGCGCTGTCCATCACCAAGAAGCAGTACTGCGCTTCACCACCTCCTATTCTTCCTCCTCCCGCTCTTGACTTGTCCTCGCCATTCCAGGTCCGTGGTTTTTTTCTTTCTCAGGTATATGCACATGTTTCTTTTCCCACTTTCTCTTTTATGGTTTCTTGAAGAATCGTGTTCCGGGTTTTTTCAGGTGTTTCGACCCGGGGAGGGGAAGGGGAGGTCCGTGGGGTGTAGCGAGGTGGAAGGGGCATTTGGGTTTTACGGAGGTGGGTATGGTAGGGTGGTGGTCAGTCGGAATGTTGGTGTCGAGCAGCATCCTGGGGGCGGCGGCGGCGGTGGGTATGGAGGTGGAAGATTGAGGCATGCTCACCCTCTCAGTGTGGGCAAGCGCATGCCGGTCATCTCTCAGGTGAGAAGAGGAGGTTGAAACTTGCAAAATGGAGAGGTTCTGCAGCTTTAGTTTGAAGAATTACAAGTGGGTTTTTTTTGTTCAATTGTTTGCTTGCTGGCGTGCACAGTGGAAGTATGGGTTCACTTTTCCTATTCCTGGCAACTGTTTGGTCTCCTGTTCCTCTGGTTCAAATCCTCTTTTTTTCCCCATTTGAATCAAATCTTTTTCTATTCTAATTCTTTTCCCCTGCGGTTCAAATTTTTTTGGTTGTTTCCTCGTCTCTTTACTCCACTAAATCCAGACAAGAAATCCTAAGTTGTTTGTGTAATGAAAGACAAGAAGAGCGCATAATTAGATGGTATTCCTGATTTTCTAACAATTTGTATATTTGTATGCTACCAATGGATGGATGTTTGCAGGTTGGTGGTGGATACGGTGGCGCTGCACCAAATTCCATTCCAAGGCGGCAAATCCCAAGCGATGCCCCTGTTCTTCCAACCAAATTTGTGGGCTCGCGGAGAAGATGCAGTGGAACTGGAGTTTTCCTCCCTCGAGTTGTCAACCACGACGACAGTTTCAATCCAGGTGCGCTTCTTCTTCCAGTTTTCGTGTATCCTGCAGGTTCTGATGAAACCCCATTTTTTGTTTGCTTATTTTGTCTTTCGTTCTGGTGGGTCACTGCCATCTTTCTTCTTCTTCTTCGGTTAAACATAATGATAATCCTCGAACACAACTAACATTTAGTTAACTTTTTGTCCTTATTTCACTTCACTCACTGTGTAGGGACGAAGAGCAGAGGGTTTGATGTGCAGAGACTGCAGCAGGAGCAGCAGATGCATTTGAGGGCAGTGACAACGGGCAGCCAGAAGGGAACGTCATATGGTGCTCGTGCCCATGCACCTCCAGCTGAACTACTTCTACCTCAGGACTGGACTTACTGACCACTCATCCACTGTCACCATCCCTTGTATGATGCTATAAACAATGTAAAGGCGTCCACAACTTTCGTCTCTCTCGGGCTCTAGTCTTTTCTGGCTACTACTGTTGTGTCTTGTCTTGGGAAAAATCTAATAAATGCAATGTTGTGATAGGCAGGGTTCAGAAGGTGTAATAATTATTTGGGTTGTTTTTATGCATTGATGGATCATGTCAACATAAGTTTTTCCTTCTTTTTTTGTTTTACGACTCTGCTGTGGCCTGTGGTGTACCTTGTGTAATTGTGCTTGCTTCTGTTGGAGTCGCTTCTGCTACACTGCTGATTGTATCTTTCACAGCAGCAAGAAATAAATAGAAGCTTTCGTTTTCAGCTTCGGTCATGATTCTTCCCTACATCTATGAGGAAAGCGCTGCTGCTAAGCTCCATTCATGCAGAGGCTTCTTTGCATAGATGAGATACCAATCCAGGCGGAATGTGAGAAGACGTGTACGTATCTAAATCCTGTGCATTTTGTGGGCTGTGCTCTAGCACAATGTCTCCCTAATCACTAAATAAATGACGATGGATTGCCGAAAGTTCAGGCTATACATGGCCCATTCGAAAATCAAGCTATGTACAAAATATGAAAAAATAAGTGGAATAATCGTAGTACTTTGCTTGCAGCAAGCTAAAAGCCCATTCCTTGCCTAAGTAACAGTGATTTGCATTCCTATACTAGCACGGCTTTCTGTGGACTTGCACTCGTATTAATACAGTATGTTGGATGGATGATGGCTCTCATAGATTTTACATACACAAAGGACAGCCTCCACCAATCCAATCAGCGTTCAAAAATCAAAATTAAGCGTCATATGTTACCTTCGACCACGTTGGACGATACGTAAATCAATAAAATGAACCTGCTCAGTCGTCTTCTTCTGTCGTGGCTGCATTGGACTCAACAGCTTACTGGCGTACAAATTGTCCTTTAATCCTCGGTCGTTGTTCAGCGAGTTTTTTCCGACTATGATACCTCACCTGCCAAAAAAAATTGAAATCAAGCACCATTATTATCTTTATCCATCCATTGCGCATGAACCACATTGTAGGGAACAGCAAAAAAGACCAAAGGATTGAACGCAGGTAAGGCTCACAACCAAGAACATAAATTGGAAACATATGAAGAGTAAAGGAATAGTAGTACCTTCTTCTCAAAGCATCTATCTTTCCGTTTAAGTCGAAATTTGATTAGTGCAGCTTCCCGACGATCCCGATTCAGTTCTTTTCTCTCATGATTTTGCAGCCCATTTTCAATGTCATTTCCTAAGGCCATGCCTCTATTGACCGCAGCGTCTGTTGTCTCATCATTGCCATCGCTCCCATTAGCATTAAGATTATTATGACTGCAGGCACAGTTCTTATTGGTTTGCTCTATGTCGGAGAACATTAAGGATCTCGTACCTAGTTCTGAGCAACCATTAGTATAATTATAACTGCAAGCGCAGCTCTTCTTGGTCTGCTCTGTATCAGAGTACATGAAGGATCTCTGATCAAGTTCATCGTCATCCATTCTATCCTTCTGTCCTTCCAAGGGGGAAGTACAAGAGCCTTCTTTGCAGTGCTGCAGCATTGAAGATGGAAGATTGTAGACAAGAGGGTGACTGAGATCAACAGGTCTTGATGCTTCTTCCTTCTCTGGTCCATGTGAACCATGTGCTGAAAATGAGTCATGGTAGAAAACAGGTTGCATATAAGTACCATAACCTGCACATAAGCTCTGGAATGGCATTCCTCTAACAGGAAAAGGATGTGATACAAGACCAGGCTGAGAGGAAGGGAAAATTAACTTTCGATTGTTATCCTCTGTAGAAGTATGAGGCTCACATGCGTCCTTCCCTGAAGGACCTGCTGCAAGACGACCATCATCCTCATGATTGCCAGCAGTAGATGCCTGAAGGTTAGTGATACCTTCAGATTCATTTTCCTGTGCTGTTGTCAACCTCCATGTAGGAGTTGGCATTTCTTCCTCACTGGCAATATGGTTACTCAATTGTGATTCAATTTTATCACCACGTGCTTTAGTTTTTATGGATAAGGTGGATGGAGAAGAATCAGATTTTTGATAAGTGAAACGTATGCCTGCACAATACCTGCCAGAATGCAACATAAGGAGAAAATCATGAAATGATCAAAAAACATAAACGAAACCACAGGAATAAACACATGTTGCACTTCATTACAATAACAAATAATGGAAACTGATGTACAGATTCAACATCTTATAAACTGTAATAAGATTAAAAAAAACTGTGTCAAACTCTTTTCTCGTTTAGTTTAAACAAATAAACAAGGTGCAGATCAGGTGGACATTTTTATCACTGCAAACAATCTTGGACAGTGTTTTACAGAATTTAATTGAACTGTTGCAAAGAATGAAAAGGTAAACAATTCAGATAAAGTGATTGTTGCGTAAAGCTTGAATAATAACTAAATGAAAGTTTGGTTTGCAGCTGGCACGAGGATTTAAGAAATCCAAAATTATTTTCTTTTCATTTTCATTGTTATGTTGATTGGTTTGCTGGAAAAATGTGATCTATTTCATCTACCTAGAACTGCCAAAAGGAAATCAAATTCCAAAATTCTCTTTATAAATTTAAGACCATTTCATGCAAAAAGGAGAACCAGAAATATAGAATTTCGAGGAAAAGACATACCATTAAGATGTTAAATAAAAATAAAATACCTTTTTCACAAGCATTACATTTTGGAGTTTAGCTTTGCCAATTGCCAGCAATTTTACCACCGTTAAATAAAATAAACATGTTGAACATAACACAGTCTAGCACTGTTTACCCAAAAGAGAGCTGTTAACGAGCAAGTACCTTGAAAATGCAGATGCAGCAGAATGCTTTAAAATATGCCTTTCCTGAGAATCCTCTTTTGAAGAGACATTGAGATGTGGTCCTTTCAAGGAAAGCTCCCATGACAACAATGCATCTGAAGTAGATCCATTTGTCCTGTGAAGGGATTTTATGGCTTCAAACTGATATTCCTCTTGGTGATTATCCTTTTCCATGACTGCATAACTGCATTCCCCATTAGCTACTGTTCCAATGAGATCAATTATCTGATTTGAAGTCTTAATTTGCAGATTTGAATCAAAAGTTTCAGGTCCCTTCGTATTGTCATTCAAATCCTCTTTGTTATTAAGATTTGTTTCTGTGGCTCCAGCAACAAAATCCTGTTCCCCAAACTTCCATTTTGAACTGGCTTCCTCTCTGATTTCCGCTATACCATCTGCAAAGTAGATAATTATATGTCGCCATCTTGCAAGACAAATGCTTTTTCTGTGAGAAGTACCATGCATAAGACTTACTTCTTTTACCTCTAGAATTGTGCTTCCTTGATTTAGTCTCCAAAAGCAACTTATGATTCTGCTCCCTTTCAAGTTTTGACTCCAATACTGTTGAAGAATTAATGTGTTCTGCATCATTAGTCACTCTCTGTCTCGCTACACTTTGAATTTCTCCGTCTGGTTTGCTGCCTGAGCTCTGTACATCATAATGTAAAACACGGTCACCAGTTAGAAATAGGCAAGTGATGGCCAGAATGAAGGAAAATTTAAGCACTATAAATTTAAAATCCACCAAATGTTGCTATTTTGATGAATCAATTGAGCATAATACAACTTCTCCTATCTCACACACTGACACACATTAAACTAAAAGTAATCAATGGGTTATATTTGCTACTCTCTATCTCTTGACAGACAACCGATAAAAGACACTTCTTTATGCAACAAGCAGCAAAAATATTATCTGCTGAGAACAACTTCTGGAAGTAAATCAACCTATAATATGACAGATCCAGGATTGCACAATTTTAGCACAATCTCACCTGAGTATCACTTCCTTCATCACACCATTCTTTACTCTTAGACATACTGCCAGCAACCGTGCTAACATGATTACTTGCAGCATTATTGCCAGACATATTCCCTGATTTAATAGTGTTGTTATTGATGCTTTCTTGCCCTTGAGCACGGCTTGTTGACTGCATCAAGTGAATGTTCAAAATTTTTCAGTTACTTGGAAATGGTTAAATAAAAATACGCACTGATTTTTTAGAATGACTGGTAAAAAAGTAGAAGATAAGAACACCAAGCAAGAGAGGCAGGTGAAGAGCTATACACAATGTTTTCTCCAGACATGCTGCCACAGATTTCTTAGTTCATTCCTTCGAACTGGCTTTACTAAAAAATCTACAGCGCCCTTTAGCATGCATTTATATACAACACTAACGGAATCATGGGATGACATCACTGTTGCAGAATGAAGGTACAATGTAAGAAAATTTTCAAGGAGATCACGACAATAATAAGAGAATTGCATGATCCTGCTTCAACTTACTGATAACAGGAATAATTTTGGATAGCTCGGAACCCATTATCTTTGAGAGAAGACCAATGCCTGAAAGGGAAGGCATCTCCACTTCTGTTAGAACAAGATCAAACCTGTATTGTTTTTCTTTCAGTACTTCCCAGGCTTTGAGCCCGTCCGCAACTGCAGCAACTGCCAAAAACAATTTGGTTTTGTAAAACAATTTGGATATGTACATGTGTATGTGACAGTGTGTATTTCATATTTATTATCAAATCAGGCTAGCACTCGCACATGCATTTTAGTAGCTAGTTGCCCATCATTTTCAAAAATTTCGTTGAGATTCAACCAATCATGGAATTGAAATTTTGTATGGTTAAGACGCTGCTATATGTTCCTTAGCTCAAGGAACTCTAGTAGAAAAAGGTTTAGATCATCATGTCCCCTCATACAACAGCAGCCAATCCTAAGAAAACCAATAGCTTGCACACACTCCTTTACGGTCTTGATTAGCAATAAAATCTCCGACTAGTGGCACCATAACCTTCCCTATAATACACACGACTAATAAAAGACTTGCCAGGACCTTTCTATTTTTCTTTTTCAGCAGTATAATGTAAACAGTAGGAAATTTGTTCAATTTTCCCCATTTAACCAAAGAATCGTTTTTTAGTTCTTGAAAAACAGTCTAAGCACTGATTCCTAACAACTTAAGAAATCCACACAAAAAATGTTCCCAAGTCCTGCAACAAACCTACAACAACCTATGCTCCAAAGTCCCTCAAACAGATCACAGACGCTAACACAAGCACCGCACGATTCAAACAGCAACCAACCAGAAACATAAAATCAACAATTCCAACGAAGCGGAGCAGAATCACACAAAGTACCCTGGTAGTTGCACTTCCTGAGCAGCGCAGTAACGATATGCCTCGTGGAATCGTCATGCTCGACGAGCAACACCCGGAGCGATCTCCTCGGAAGAAACCTCTCCCACCGTATCATCTGCCTCTGCTGCTGCTGCTGATGTTCTCCTCCCTTGTTCCCGTCCCCCATCGCGCCACCGGCAGTGGAGGAAGGGAAGAGATCCGGCGGCCTCTCCCCAACTCTGACGCCTCCGTCCATTACCTTGCCAGCGGTGGAGGTCGAGGAAGGAGAAGGAGAGGGGAGGAGGAAGGAGGAGGAGGAAGGAGGAGGAGTAAGGATCTAGTGGTGGAGCAGGAATGGGAAGTGCAGAAGCGGAGAAACGGCAGGAGGAGGAGCAGCGGTCATCTGTGACCACCGACTAGGATGAAAGGAAAATATCTTTTCCACGTCTGCCACGTCAGTACGGATGAAAAATCCTCTCCACAAACCTTTTCCATCGTCTTTGCTCACCAACCCCTTTGGTTTCTCTCCTATGCCATATCGGTCCAAAAAACCTGTCCTGTGGTTTGACCTTTGACGGTGGCCGCTGTTACGTGTGTGGAATAGGTAATAGGATTTTCCTTCTTTCTTTTTTTTCAAGTAATAAAGAGGGATTAATTTATATTTTTTTTACAACGGTGAAATAGGTAATAGTCACCAGTAGATGAGCATGTAATGATTAAACTTGTGTTAATAGGTAGATGATTTTGAGTTAAATGTCTGATTTGTTATTTATCAACGGGTTATTTTGCATTTTCCATTTCTTATATTCCAAACTTGTGTGGTGTCTTCTAACAATATGCTAAAAGGTTAGGGTCCTTAGGAACGTTATTCCGTTATTCGAGAGCCCCACGAAAACAATCCCTTTTCTCCCGATAAGAGGCCCATGGATGGAGGGATGGATGGTGATCCACAAAAGAGAGCGGCAACTTCTTCTCTTCCGAAACAAGATATTTTAGATTTCTAGGGGTCGTCCTCCACCTACTCTACACTTTTTGGCCCACAACCAGGTTGGTCAGGAAGAACCAAATCCCGAAGGACACCCAAAAACATAAAAAAGGTAAAAATTAAAAAAACCGTTGCCGTGTGCAGTGCTCCTCCGGAGCACGTTATCCGATCCTGGACCGCACGGCCCGTGGGATGGAAGGAAGACAACGAATCGTTCGGTTCCAGGTGGACCGGAGAGGGAAGAATCCGTGGGATTTTTGTTTTGCCGGAACGGCGTGGGGCCCGCCGGGCAGTGTCTTGGGAGGCCACGTGGAGATATTTTCTGCAGATCATGTGGTGGTGGGAAAAAGGAGGGGCTGAGGTTTTCATTGTTCATCCGGGGTAATAATGGGTAAAAATGTCATGGCCGTGGACTCATGGTGGTGGTGGATTTTGACTTGGCGTATTGGGTTGTCACAGCGAGTTCTTAGGAAATTTGGATGGTGGAGGTTTTAGTTCTGATTTTGGTTCGGCTTTGAGTAAAAGAAGGCACCTTTTTGTGTTTGTAAGAATCTTTTGGATAAGTTTTCTACTCGAGTGTCTCTATAGATCATCCATGATATCGGTGGATGAATTCGGAAATTTGTAACAAATAAGTAGCCTCCTCTGTCTATATGTGGCATCATATTACTCTCTTATGCATAGGGTTCTCATAATCTGATATTCCGATTGCTCTTTTCTGCATCACACAAGGTTGCACATCAGTTGCCGCTGTTTAAGCTCTCTAAGTAAACTGATCAATCACTACATAACAATATGTTCCATGTACATGTTCTTTAGAAGAAACAGATACTGTGAATAGCACAACAAAGTATCACATGGACTTTGATGAGTTGCATCAGGGATCATGTCTAGAGAGAAAATCGCGATGCTTAATTTCGTCGTGCACTCTAGTGGTTTGGTTTTACAAGTTGGTCATACGCATATTCGCTAGGAATAGTGACTTCAAACATCTAAATCAACAATTAACTTATACGCGAATCTGAAAGGCCACCTCACGGGCCACAACTACTTCATGTTGATAAATATCTGAAAAATCATATGGTTCAGACAATTGATTTTATTCTTGAATTTATGGGCCTTTTCCATGTTGGCATGTTGGTGTCCAAGTGTGTCCGAGCGTCAGTAAGATCGTCTACGTGGCATGCAGAAATATGTCTATAATAAAATACATCATGATGTGAAAATTCAAGAGACATCGACCATGCAGCACTTTGGCCTCATAGAATTGACGTTTGCAGTGAAATCACGTAGGAACAACGTTTCAAATTAAATTTTTGATCGATATAAGAGAAAGAAACTAGATCTATCAATTGGGTCGTGTCGTATACTTATCGTGTCAGAATTATCATGTTATCGTGTCTATCATTTTTTTACAAATATTTCTTGTATTGTGGAAAAATTATACTTGATTACTAATAATACAATAACTTTAAACATATATAAAATATATTTATATTCAATTTGGTAATAATATGCTTAATAATCTATTATTAATGTTAAACGTGTATTAACTGGGTTCAATCAGTTCCAATCGTGTTAAATCAGATAATAATCGTGTCTAATCGTGTCAAAATAAAATTATGTTTATTAATCATAAATCACATAAATATTTCAAAATAATTAAAAAAAATTATAACTAAATTTTATCGTGTTATCGTGTCGTGTCGTGTCGTGTCGTGTAATCGTGTCGTGTCAAGAATTGACAGGTCTAAAAGAAACTCTCTACATAAACTCCCAATTCCAGTAGACATCCTTTAACAATACTCTAAATGGGCCGAAATGAAGCTTGTTCTTTGATCAAAAATGAGTTTTTTCACTGCAACTTCATGTATGTTTGACGATAAATTTGCGTGAAGTAGCTCTGATATTCTCCTTATGAAAGCAATTGGAAACGATCTCCATGTTCAATACTCGATCGCCTCTCCAATTAAATTATTTGGGGGAAATATTTAGAACTTCACAAAAAAAAAAAGCAACAATATGAAACTTATCACATTATCATTCATGCTATCTCAGCAGATTATTCGAAAGCTTAAAGAGATTTACTTAAACCACCACATTCAATGTGAAACTTAAGGTCTGTTTGGTAATGATTATTAGAATCAACTTATGAAAAAAAACGTTTATTCTTGAAAAACTGAACCAAACAGTTTTTTTTAAGCTAGATTATTCTAATACACTAACTTTTTGTTTGTGCATAAAAACTTTCAAATAAGTTGATTATAAAAAACTATGAAGACTAGTTTTTTTAGAAACGTTGTTTATGAGAATAATCTGTTTCCCATTAACGTTACCAAACGCTACCTTAGTCTTTGTAAATGATTTCTTTGTTGGTTGGTGATGATTCCTATTTACTTCGGTATTGCGAATAGCTTTTGAATTTGTTTACCATGGCGTTAAGATCGACCCAAATTATCTAGTTGTTTATTTGCTAAGTTTTTTTTCTTTTTCTTATAAGGCAAATTGTCTAATTGCTTGTTGCTATCCTTTAGCTTATCGCTTTCACGGTGACAGGGCATCGATCCGAAGGTTCAACTTCTTATTTCTAGTTGGTTACCTATGATTGGATCCATTATGTATTCCTGTAATTTGGTTGCTGTTCCTTGTATCTTGGCATTCTGTCTTGTAACCATTAATGAAATCTTAGGGTTTATGTAACATTTACAATCTTATTTGTTGTGAAGAGGGATTTTTGACGAACTGATGTGGTGTGTTTATAGTCTTTATTGTTGTGAAGTGGTGTAAGGTTTCTTGGTTCATTAGTTTACTGGAGTGTTGTTGTCTTTATATTAGTAGGGTGCCTTATGTATTATTTTGTGGGCAGTATTGTTGATTGAAGGTTTGCGTTGTTGTTGTTGTTGCATGTGGCTCGAGGTACAAGTTTGCACTTATTGGCTTGGGTTGCAAGGTGTTTTGCATCAACGTCGATTGCTTTGTGGCTATAAGAGTGACGGTAGCATTGTGGTTGGCTACGTGGCTGATTGTTTCGTCTTCTTGAGTAGAGGCATTGAGGAGTCGAAGAGGTAGAGACGGAACGACGGGAAGTCAAGTCATCAGGAGTCTTAACATTGGAAAGTTGTGATGAAAGTGGTTATACCAAGAAGGTGGTGTCCTATAGGGTGCATCGGCTGGTGTTTTGGTTCAACTACAAGTAATATCTATGGGTGGAGTTCTCTTTCCTTGTGGTTATACCAAGAGAGAGAGAGAGAGAACAAGGGGTTGTAAGAGTGTTGCACGAAGACAAAATCACAAAAAAGAGAAAACATGCGCTCGATAGGTCTGAAGCCCTCACGTCGTCGACGCCCTTCTGACAATCACCGCGCTCTGATGCACAAGACGATTGACTTCGAGTGGCTGGCTTTTAAGAACCTCCTCACTACAAGAAAATCTACATTTAGCGAGGAAAATATTCCTCTTAAAGTCCTCGCAAAATCCTCGTTACATAGTTTAACGAGGACTTAACGAGGAATAATTATCCTCGTAATTATGTAACTCGTTAAATCAATACTGCGAGGATATATTCTCGCAATGTGCTCGTGTAAATTTAGCGAGGAAATTACGAGGAAATATTTCCTCGTAATGTCCTCGCCATATCCTCGTAACTCCTCGGTAAATGCTCGCTAAATATAATGAGATTGTATCGTAATTCCAGTTTTAGCGAGGACATTTCCTCGCAAATTGCTCGCTAAGTGATCGCTAAATATCATTATTTTTGTGAGGAAATGTCCTCGCTAATACTAGATAGTTTAAAAAAAACAATACATTTTAGAATTGACATTCAAATATCTGGTAAAATAACATTTAAATACATTCACAAATACAATATTCGTACACATATACAGATTTCATAAAAAAAAATTCATTCGATTATACATCATAAGATTTTACACATTCAAAGTTTTTACAAAAAAGTAGCTAATACAACACTGAAATATCTTAATACAAGTCGATAA
>JAMKQA010029589.1:0-20019 GCA_024699735.1 Posidonia australis
TTGCGGTGGTCGGTTCCACGGAAGCCGCGGGTCTCCACTTCTACAACGTCATCGACGGCGGACACCACGTCGGCAGCGTCCACTGGTCCGATTCGTCGGATCCTAGGGTCTGCAGGGCGCGTGTCGCCTCCATCGCCTCCGATCCTAGGGAGAACAGCATCCTGGCCGTGGGCAAGACGACACTCCAGGATTCGACGGCTGTTGTAGGGCTGGAGGAGCGCGGTTGGAGGAGCGACGGCCGGTGGAGCAACGGCTGGAGGAGCGACGGCTGTTGTAGGGCTGGAGGAGCGCGGCTGGGGGAGCGACGGCCGGAGGAGCAGCGGCTGGAGGAGCGACGGCTGGAGGAGCAGTGGCCGGAGGGCTTCAGGATGGGGAGGAGCGGGCGGCTGCTGTAGGGTTTGGATGGGGGGTGGGTTTGTTTTAAATAGATTTTAGGGTTTTGATTTAGAGGGGAGGTTATTGTTTTATTTGAATTTTGAATTTTAAAGAAAAAACCACAAACCAGATTTACTGGTTACAAAAGCGATTTTAAATGTTGAGGGAGCATGCAACTGATATGTACTCTATTCAAATAATTAAGAAACGTGTATAGGAAAAAATATATATATATAGTTTAATAAAGTTCTAGATTCTCAATTGGCAACATGATAGGGTTTGAATGAAAGGAACATTTAAAAAAACAACCGAACAACACACGTTTATATTAGCATGTCCTTCAAAATCTATGATTACCTCACTTTCAACTTAATATGAATTGCGAATTAGCGACATGATAGGATTTAATGAGGCATATTAAGAAACCACTGAACCACACACATTTAACTTAAGATGTTCTTCGGAATCTATAATTACCTCACTTTCAACTTAGTATGAAAAAGAGGTAAATGAGCTGGTTGGGTAAATGGTGGTGTGTAAAATAGGGAAAGTAACGGAGCTTTGTCTTGTAAGCTGTTTGGTCTACGTGGGCATGGAACAAGGAGGTATTAACAGCACACATTATTGCGACTGTACGCCAGTGACCATGCATATGATCTAATGAGATCCCCCTGCTATAGGAGAACAGGAATTGCACACTCAAGAGTGAGGATCATGACATCTAATTGGATCTCCTACCATGGAAGATATTAAAAATTTCCTGATAAAATCCCATGATAGGATTCTACTCCCTTGTATGTCATACGGTAGAAGCTAAATTATTGTCAAAACAATTTGTTTTTTCTATTCCTATAAAGTGAGGTATTCGCTTAATTATTATTCCCCAAGTTTCATCACAAGAAGAATGGGTTTTAGAGCTTGGAAGTCCATAAGCAATTGTATTGTGATGATTTTGACAAAATCTACTCTTCATGAAATGGAAGGTAACGTCTGCAACATGCTTGTACAAATATCTGGGATACCTGGATCCTTATCGGAGCAGCTTCTCTTAGCAAGACAATTTCAAGTGTCTTCCTCATAAATGGGATGGAGACAAGCATATTCACTGCTTGAGATTTAGAAAATCTTCAGTAGGGACAACCAACACAGAGGTCCTTATCAGCAATTCACCGTAAGGTTTGTTTAAAGGGGAAAGGCCATGGCCCCCCTGCCTTCGGAAATCACCAATAGGAAATGAATGAGTAGAACACATTTCACAAATGACAAGAGTATTCAGTTAGCTCTAAGCTCTTCGTGGAGGGGGCTGATGGATGATTTACATGGAAATGCAGAAGCTCGGAAATATCTACATTCCTTAACTTGGGCTATTACTAAATAAAGTGACTAAGTTGTGGAGAAGAACCTACATCATGAATATAGTATTGGGTCATAAACAGTCGTCACATTTTTGGAGCAAATTTCAATCTGTATAATTTTTTGTTGGATAAATATATTTAATTATAACATATATATGAGGATAAATTATAATTTATTTCTCTCAATTATTTATATTTTTCAGTTTAATATCTTTTTTTTTTTTGCGTTACAACATATTCTCCTCAATTACAACAACAAGACTCTTTCTATTAGATTTAAAGGGTTATAGTATTTTTTTTGGGACAAATTTATCCTTCTTCCTATCTTCTATTGTTTATTTCCTTCAACTATTCGATTTTTTTTAATTTAGTATTCTGAACTTTTTTTATTACAACTTATCTTTTTTAACTACCTTTATTAAACAATAAGACCCTTTTATTAGGTTTGAAGGGTCACATGACATTTACAATATTTTTTAAGAAAAATTTACCCTTCTTTCTCATCATCTTCTTATCTATCTTCTTCTATTTTTTCTGTGCCATAAATCCTAAATCCAACTTCTTCATCAAACTTTTCTCTTTTTACGTTCTTTTCAAACCTTTTTTTTCTTGTTTTTCTTGATAAACTAATGATCTTGAGTTTCGTCGATACCACAAGAAGATTCAAGCTTTTTCTCTATTATCATCAAACATAACTCAATTGAAAGTCTTAACCTGCTCGGCAAGGGAATCGACTACTGAGATTTATGTCAAATGGGATATAGGTGAGGAAGAAAGGGTTCCATAGTGGTAACATTTAGGTTGAATTCCATAAGACTGAGAAGGAGATTATTTGTAATTGAGAGTAAAATAATTAGATAAAGCAAAAATTTAATGATATTTATCGAAAATGGTAATTTATTGTAATTTACCATAATTGAATGGGACAAGTTGTAATGAAAAAAAGTTTAATATATCAAATTGCAAAACTCGAATAATTGAAGAAGATAAACTGTAATTTAACCATTAAAGAGGGTAAATTGTAACGATAAAAAAATTTAAGGTACCAAATTGAAAAAATAAATAGTTGATGAAGATAAACTGTAATTTAATCTTAGAATGATAACTTACATATGGTAAAATAGTTAAATTACGCAAAAAATTAACATCGAGAAGAGTAATTTACCATAATCGAGGAGAATAAGTTGTAACGAAAAAAAGAAAAAAGAAAAGATATTAAAATGAAAAAGATAAATAATTAAGAAAGATAAATTATAATTGATCCCAATAAGTGTACTTTTCAGATTAGAAGTTGACCCTCCAATTAAAAGAGAACCATCTTGTTCCTAACATACCGAAGCCTGACTGCCTCCAATGAATCAGTCTTATTCTAAAATTAACGCTCTTCCTATCGCACTTCGATAGCAGTCAGCAGTCAGCAGTCAGCAGTCAGCAGTCAGCAGTCAAGTTGCTTGAGTCACCGTCACTAGTACCACACTAAATTCCAACCCAGCATGTAGAATGGCTTTCAGTTGCGTGGGGGGTGATCTTTGATCGTTGACGGCTGTCCTTAATCGACAGATCCAAGAAACCAAGAGCTTCCACTCCAATTGGCCCTTCGAAGGGAGCCCTATCCTATCTAGATAAGGTTGGGGCTTTGGAGGATCGCTGAGTAAACATATCTGACAAGTTGGGGCAATATTGAATTCTGGAGCAGCCAAAGATATTGAATTCTAAAGATCTATGCTCCTATTGAGAGCTTGTGTATCACATACATGGTGCGTTTTCGTAGAAGATAATTAAGAGACTTATGCATTGATCACTTGCCATGATCAATCCAGCTCCTTTTTTTGGATCCTGACCCTTGCTTTCACACAATATTCCATTTCCCATGCTCGTGTAGGTGTTCCGTGTAGACAAGCTTACAACTTGCAGGGGTCAATCCTAGTTTTGTTCTATGTTAACCCAACACTGGAATGATGCAAAGTTGCTCACGTCCCCCCACTGGTGTGAATCCAATCTTTTGTTTTTATTGCTGGGATCACTCCAATCGACATGTTGGAGAATGTTCAGGAAATGCCTTGTGAGGACTGCTAGAGAAATGGGTCTCAAGATCTCTTGTGCTTTCTTATACTCTACGATCTCTTACGTAATCAAGCCTTTGTATTTTGTATGATTCTCTATAGACACCGATCGCAGTCTTCAAGGAGTCACCACCACTCTTGTTTTCTTTGATGGCATGCCACATTATGTTCGACAAGAGAGTTTTGCATTTCATATTTTGATGCAGCAAATTTTAAATCCCTGAATGGGATGGACATATTTTGGAAATCAATTTCGATGAAGTGGAAGCCCAAACCCAGTAAGGTAACAACAAAGGCCCATAATTACGGCCTCTTGCCAGTTAGAAGATGTGCTTGCGTGATGGGCTTTACAAGGAAGCCCATCATATTCAATTTGTTCTTCACATTGCAAGGGATGTATCTCTGTGTCTACCGTGATTTCGTAACTATGCATGGTTAAGATCTGTTGGACGTAAGTTGCGCTAGTGAAATCGTGAGATTCAGGTCGAACAGGAAACGTGATCAAAGTCAAAGATAATCTTTGTGGAAATAATCTTTTCAATGGTAAAGGATGGTAAAAGATAAGCCAACTGTCCTCAAGGATGTCGAATGGTTTCTAGTCCCGGAAGCGAAAATGTGGGAAATCAAGAAATGCTCTTGAGCTGATGATGGGTATGGTAGTCTTTATGAATGTGTAGACACCTTGATTTTGTAGTAACTTGGTAGCAGACTTCTCTAGAAGATGTTCTGGTTTTAACCCCCACTCTTAAACCCTAACTCCATCAGAACCCTAGACTCACACAAGCCTAGTAGGCCCACTCAAGCCCACACAAGCCCATACTAGCTTAATCCAAGCAAAAACCACTAATTAAAACCAAAATTAACAAAACCCACTTAAATCAACTTAAAAACATTTAAAATCTAAATTAATCAAGTGAAAACCCTAATTAAAATCAAAATCAAGCAAAATCTACTTTAAAAAATTTTAAATCCAAATTAATCAAGTGAAAACCCTAATTAAAATCAAAATCAAGCAAAATCCACATAAAAACATTTAAAATCTAAATTAATCAAGTGAAAACCCTAATTAAAGTCAAAATCAAATAAAATCCATTAAAACCACTTTAATCCATTTAATTTTAAGCTAACAACTTTAATTAAAATCCAAAAACCCAAAATACTCCAATTAAAAACCAAAAACCCATAATTACAACCCAAAAACCCTTATTTAAACTAAAAACTCTAATTAAAATCCAAAACCCTTAAAATAATTAAAATCCTGAAAATCCCAACCTTAAACCAACAAATTAAATCACAAAAAAAACCCAAATTAATTAAATCACAAAAAACCTTAAATTAATTAAATCACAAAAAAACCTAAAATGATTAAAATCCTAAAAACCCTAAATCATTTAATTAATCTCAAAAGAAACTAACTTAAAATCTCATGTAATTAAACTCAAACCCCTAAAAACCCTAATTTAAAAACAATTAAACTTCAAAATCACAAAATCAAAATTTAATTAAAATCACCAAAACAAACAAAATCCTAACAACCTAAAACAACAAAAAAAACAAAAACAAAACCAAAAGCCCACAAATCAGCCCATTTAGCCCAATATCCCTTTATTCCCACATCAATTAGAAACTTAGGGAGGAGGAAAAATAAATCTACAGTCTTCTTCCTCCCCCCCAACTGATCACGATCTCCCCACTCCCCCTTCCCACGAAACTACAACTGCAGCCATCACCCACGATCCCCTCACGCCATCCATCCCATTAAGAAGCTCGAGAAACCACCTAGAAGAGACCTGATCTGATCTGATCTGAACTGGATAGAGCAGAGAGGAGAAACCAGACGGAGAGATCGCCGAAGACAAGAGGAGAGAGCCTGAGAAAGCACCCTCATTCGAGCCCCAGACCAACCAGCCACTACCACCATTTCTAGTGCAGTCCCTCCATCACCTTTGCAAACCCAGGAGCTTCATTAAACCACTGCCGAAGCATCAGCCCAGAGGAGCGCCGCCGTCGAGCTTCGTCGGAGGACAACCAATCCACCAACCAGGTACATCTCTTCCTCATTCTTTCATTCCTTAGTATATGCCTCAGGTCCAGAAGACTCCTCCTAACTTTTTAGGCAAGTTTAGCCGGTGTAGGCCTCCCTACCAGTTGTCCTCCGGTGGTGGGTTCGCCACCACCGGCGAGGCTCAGGCCTCTTGATCCAGGGAAGGCCCCTTAGCTCTCCCGTTCATCTTCCTCTTTGTCTTCCTGGGCCCCCTTCGCTTAGAAGAGGAACCCACTAGTCTCCTGCGCACGAGGACGCCGTCGCCGCTGCTTTGCGCCGGTGATCGCCGCCGCGGCATGTGGAATCTCCGGAGCCCTCCAAGCACCGACGCGACCTCCACGCGCTGCCCCGACGAACCTCGAGCTCTCACGAACTCCGAAGAGCCTTCATCCTGCCGCTTGAACAACCGCGATGCTCCGACAACCCACCACTTCCATCGCCATCGACAAGGAGATGGGGAGGACACCTCCGTCGCTCACGAAGCCTCCTGGCACCTCCAGTGCTCGCCGCGTCAACCCAGCCTCTGCATCGCCTCCAAAAGCCTCCGCAGTCATCTTCTGCGGCGTCGACCGCCGCTCGCTAGAGTCCGAGGTGGGGGAGGCCTCTCAGGCCTACCCAGTCCATCCCACTGTCCTGGAGGTGCTCCTTGTGAAGTCCCCTAGCTTTTCGAACCACCACCACCACCTTCCCGCCGCTGCGCCATCGCTGGGGGCTCACCGGAGTTTGAGTAAGAGAGGGATCACCGGCGATCCGCCGACGAACTTCGAAACAAATAGATTTAGGAATTTTTCTTTTAAGTTTTAATAATTACACATAGGTCCTAATTATCATTACATATAGGTCCCTGGAATTTCTTTTAGGTCCCTTTTTCTTACATCCAGGTCTTTTTCCCTTACATCTAGGTCTTTTTTTACACCCAGGTCCTTTTTTATTACTTTTAGGTCCTATAGTTTTGTATTTAAGCCCCTGAAGCCTTTTAAAATAAGTTTTCTCTGTGAAATTTACATTTTGGCTCCTGAATATTTTAAAAATCACACTGATAATCCTTAAAATTGAGTTTTTATCACATTTAAGTCCTGAACATCTGCATTTAGCCCTTGGAATCCTTTAAAATGATTTTCTCTGGGAAATTTGCAATCTGAGTCCTAAAATGTTTAAAAATCACACTGACTACTATAAAAATGGAATTTTCTTTGCACTTTGGTCCTGATCTTTTGAATTGAGCCTTCAGAACTTTAAAAACTGAGTTTTCTTTGCACATTTTGCATTTTAGACCTTAAAAATATCCATAATTGCATTAACCAACATAAAATCCTAATTTTTATCACATTCAGGTCCTAAAATTTTACATAAAAGTCCCTGGATTCACATCAAATCATTGCTGAAAATAAAATTTACATTTTGACCCTTAGATTAATTTCAAATCCATTATTTAGGGTTTTAAATGTTTTCTTGCATATCTTGGAATATTTTTCACACATTTCATCTCATGTTTTGCATTCACAGATTCTATTCAAAAATCATGTTTTCATGAGATTTGATCCTTAGCCTTACATTTTAGTCACATTTGCACTTATGTGTGAATTTTGCACTTTAGACCCTGACCTTTTAGGAAATTATCCAAGTGCAACTTTTACGTCCCTGTGCCACATTGACGTTGGACCCATCATTTGTATGTTAGAATAGGGGTCATGAACATGTTTTTCATCCAGTTTCTTATTCCTCTTTGTGAATTTTGCATTTTGGCCCTTATGTTTGTCCTTTATTGTATTTACATCATTTTGTTGATTTTCTCCTCCATGTTTCTTAAAAATAACATCTTCTAGGCATTTGACACACATTTTAGGCCATGCATCACTCCCATACAAGCATTTATCACATCTGACCGGGGAAATGACTAAATTGCCCTCGTGCCTACAATTCATGAGCATGCATTTCAATCTTTGCACTCAGTCTTGCATAGTCCATGTCTAAGTTATTCTTTAGAGTTTTTGCACATTTAGGCATTTATCCATGCATTCCATATCCTTTTTCCTCACATTTGCATTTAACAAGTCGGCATCCCATGCCTTTTCTTTAGTGGATTTCTTCCTTCCCTTTGTCTTCAGAGTTTCTTATCCAATATCCGATTTGATTTACTTTAATCCTACATTTCAGACTTTTTGATTTGATTTGGATTTCATCGCCTGAGGGCGTACATTAACAGGCCTGAGGGTCGACATTTGACCCCATCACGGATTATTTTTCTCTTTTTTGATTTTCACGACTTTTTCCATGATTTCGAAAACACGGGTTGACCCGATTTTTTATCCTTTTAACATCAACATGGTTTTCGGAGGCGTTCTTTACAAAAACATCGTCATTTCATGTGATTTTCTGTGTTTTTGTCAATTCATGTGGATTTCTCCGCAATTTTTGCACATCGTCTTGCACATCCATCCAGTCTTGTCTTGACATTCGTATCAGCATGATTAGAACACAATCTAGGCATAATAAACATTCATTCAGCCTCAAGCAAGCGAATTAGACTAAAAAGATTGAGTTTCTCGAGCGTACGGGGGTGCCTAACACCTTCCCCGTGCGTAATAGGAATCCTTACCTATCCTCTGGTTAGTAGACATATGGTCTTCACGTTTGCGTCTCATTCATTCACTTTTAGTGATTCGTTTGTGGTTTTCCTCGTCTTTCCCTTAAAAGACTAGGTGACGATTCCATTTCTCTCCTTTTCCTCCCATCTCGCGCCTTCGCTATCTTGACATGGCTGTGGCCTCCTCCCCTCTGGCGCCTCCTCCCCTCTGGCGCGACCCTGCGTCGGATCGGCTCCGAGTCGAGGGCACAGTCACAGAATGCAAGGCAATGATGATTTCCATGGGTTTAAAGGAGGCGATTGTAATTGCCAAGACACTTGCTGGTATGGTTACTGATTTATTTCTCATGCAATCATGGAGTTGGTTTTCCCTTTTGATGGCTCGTGCCAAAACTAACATTTCAAGTGGCAGTAGGAATCTCTTGTTGGAATAGTTAAGTTAGTTTTTAAATGATTAATGTTTAAGGAACATCCAAATAATCTCATTGATATATTATTCTTATAGGACTTAATAGTTTGAAAGCTATATGACGTTTTCTTAGACCGAGAAGTTTAACAATTTGTGTACAAGTTAGACTGCAATTCAGATAGAACTATCAATGGATTGGATGTAATTCGTTAATTCATTTGGCTTAATCCATTAATTTAGAATTCATGTTAAAAATTTTAAATCTGTTTGACCCTAACCTGTTAATCTAAACTCTTAACTCCTTTTTATATGTAGAATAAGAAAAGTATGAATAAATGAAAAGCAATATTAATATTCTAATAATATTGTTATTCAGTTTGGAAGTAATTTTCTTTTAAAGGTGAATTAGTATGTATAATGAGATATTCTGTTTTGAGTGAAAAGTGGAATAAATATCAAAATGAGTGAAAAACATATAAATTAATAATAATCAACTTGATTATCAAGATAAATATCTAATTTAAAGCATGTATACATTATATTATATTGTATTAATTTTAAACAAAAGATAAGCATACTTTATACATATATGTATCAGAATAACTTAATGAAATAACTTTATTCCATCATTCTCATAAAATAGCTATTCTAAAATAAGTAAATTAAAATAGGAATTACCATTCCAAGTTTATTCTTATTTTTACACAACCAAACAGGATAGTAATTCTTATTTTGAAGTTATTTTAGATGTTATTCTTGGAACCAAAGAAGAGCTTTATAGGTTGGGTCATGTTTAATACATTTCACTTGACCTGTTAATCCATTAACATATTAGTGGTTTTTTAAGTAATTTTATCTAAATCTAATCCTAAATACTTAGCAAACTATGATAACACTTAGTAGTCATTTAAGGAATCAAACACTTCTAATTCATTTTAAGTAGATTTGTGTGTGTTTTTTTGTAACATGAAGACATTAGTTTTTGATATGAAGATTGGACCATTCTTATGATTTATTATCATTGCAAGTTCATGTTCTGTTATCTTTCGAGCCCATGTTCTATTGTTATTTATGATCTATTATCTTTCAAGTCCAACAATCCTAAGTATGTGGTAAATACTAATATTAATTTGTGAAATATTTCACATGTATGGAGATTGATATTACCACTCATCCATGACAATTAATTGATATCAATCATTTATACCTACTTTACCCACTAATCTGATCCAATCCATTAAGAGTTAAAGGTCAAGGATCACAAAAACAGGTCATGATTCCACTCATAACCCATTAAGATCAAATGTATTAGGTAATGGATTAACTTTCAACTTAACCTAATCTGATTCGTTGACCGATATTAGCTTCCCTTTTGTTTGTCCTTAGGAGCATGGTTGGCGTCTTTTTATTTTCACTTTCATTCACCTTACGAAGAAGATAGAATTGCAGAGTTTCTGGATTCGATTTATGTTATTCTAATAGTTGAAAGGATAATAAATATATGCTATGATTTCCTCCTCCTCCTCCTCCTTTTAGTACTCTCACCTTTTCATTAGGATAATATCATATTCATGATTAGATTTTTCATTGGAACAGTACAATCGTGATATTTATACATTGGATTTTTCAAGTCAATAGAAAAGGCATTGATTTTGTATGAAATAAGATTGTCAAGTTAGTAGTCTCAAAACTACTTGATTCTTTCATTTGAAGACTATTTAGAAGGTGTAGGTCAATGTATATGAACTTCATCTTTCATTTGGTTTTTGGATCATTAGTTTTTCCAAATTGAGGTTCAACTAATGTTAGATGAGACATGACCTTAATGGATCCTCTCCCGTCGTAAATATGATCAACTAAGTAAATCATAATCTTCCATGCAGCAACAAATTCATTAGCTCCCAATTCCCAAGACACTTATGACCTATTTAGATGCTAATAAGTTATTATCAAAACAATAGGTAAATTCTATGGTGTAGTGTTTAAATTTGCTAAAAGCACGAAAAAAAGTGACCCAACTCAAGTTTTCCAACAACATTATTATGCTAACCCCAAACTACCCTTTAAAGAAAAAGAGATGAGTAAAATTTTCTATCTACCATCGTAATCAAATTTCTAAGGCGGTGTTGACATCATAAGGAAACTTAAGTCATTTAATATATCTTAAATGTTCCTCTAATACTCTTCCTTAGGGGAGAAGAGAGAATTTGGAGATTAGAAATATCAAATATTCTTCGTGTCTTTCGTCAACTCTCTAATTAGACAAGAGACATTTCCTTCTCTCTGAATCATTTCAAAACACTATGCAATTCAGAATCATCTACGAACCAAATAAATCACAGTGGAAATGTAAATTCTCTGTTTTGCTAGAGAAATCATGATATTGTTGTTACATCATTGTTTTTTAAGACAGTATTTGGTAACATTTATGAAAAAAATAGATTATTCTCATAAATAATGTTTTTGAAAAAGTTAATATACACAGACGTATTTTAAAGTTTTTATACACAAACAAAAAAACTAACATATTAAAATAATCTAATGTAAAAAAAAAATGTTGGGTTCAATGTTTTAGGAATAAGCATGATTTTGATAAGCTGATTCTATTAATTGTTAACAAATAAATCCAAAGATTTTGTTTGGATTAAAAAAATAACTTTCCAAAAAAAGTAATTCTTAATAGAATTTTCTTTCAGAGTTTTTTTTTGGGGTGGTTTGACTAAAAAAATTACTGACAAAATAATTATAACATATAAGTTTTGAAAATTAAAAAAAACTAACTTTTCATTAGAACCTGAAGTCGTAAAAACAGTCCCAAACGTGGACTCAATGACTCGTCCCATTCCTCCTCCTAAAGGCTAAAGCAGCAGAGTCCTCCTCCGGTCCTCCGTCCCTTATCGGCTATCGCCTCGCCAACACCCAGTCACACTTCCTTCTCCAGTGAAGAAGAAAAAGCAAGCTCGTTGCTCTTTGTACCGTTCCAATGGCGGCTTCCTTCCCAGCTCTCGTAAACCCTAGCAATACCCTAAGCCCCACCATCTCCCTTCTCCCCTTCCTCCTCTCTTCTCTCGATACCATTTCCCTGATTTGTTGTTGTCCTTCTTCTCCTCCTGCAGGCGAGTGTTGGATCGAAGGTTTCTCCTCCTACAAGGGGCCTCATATGCCAGCCCTGTCTCCCCATCCCTTCCTCCAAACTCGTTGGGTTCCGTGGATGCGCTCTGCGGAATGCTTCTGCTGCTTACTCTGGATTCGCACGTCTCGCTCCTCTGTCCTCACAGCGTTCGCTTTTCCAGAAAAGAACGCCTTTTTGTAGCACCACCAGAGCTGCACTGCAGGTAAAAGGTCACATTTTCAGTGCATTTCTTTTGATTACGTGATAATTTTGGCTTTCATTAAGTGGGTTGGAGAAAAGATTGGATTTTGAGCTGGAAAGGTTAGAGCTTGGTGTGACTCTGCTTGGCTATGTGGTTTGGTTTGAGTAATGCCAGGAAACTCAGCTGCAAGCTAAGGTGACCAACAAGGTTTATTTTGATATAAGCATTGGGAATCCTGCTGGTGGCGTGGTTGCTGGGAGGATTGTGATTGGTCTTTTTGGGGATGATGTCCCGCAGACAGCGGAAAATTTCCGAGCTCTATGCACGGGTGAGGAGCTTGGTTTTTATGCTTTCTTTGGTTTATTGCTACTTTAGTCTTTAATAGTTGGATAGGGGACTCCATTATGTGGATGGTTTCATGTTTTTAGCTCTCAGTTATTTCCTGTTGTAATCAGGTGAGAAGGGATTTGGGTACAAGGGATCTGCATTTCATCGTGTCATCAAGGCCTTCATGATCCAAGGGGGAGACTTTGACAAGGGGAATGTGAGTATAGTTTCTGTTGTAATTTTGAATTTATTTATAGTTTCTTTTGTAATTTTGAATTTATTTTTTTTATCAATTCAGAGTTCTTAATGGAGCAGTCATTGCATTCGTTGCTTATTCTTACCAATATCTTCTCAAGCTATAAATTGTTTTAAATTATGTCCATTTTATTGATTTCATGCTCTGGAGCGTTTTAAAGAATCAAGTCTCCACTCATATAACTATTTCATTTGCAATATCACTTGAACCGTCCTCAATATCATGGTGATGCTATCATGGATTACCTTTCCTAGCCACTTTCATAGGGCTTAACAAGGGAGTTAGCTATATATTTCCATCACAAAATCCTTAACCTTTGCAGGATATTGTTAGTTAAGTTATAAGTTATAGAGTATTATAGTTTCTAGACCATAACATCTGGTCAAATGTCATTCAATTTGCTATTGATTGACCCATAATTTTTTCTTTTATTTTTCAGTTTTTCCTACATGGATCCATTTCCGGATGATCTCAACTCAAAGGTGAGGCTAGGCGGCACCCAGGTGCACGTCTTGGCAACGCCTAGCCATGATAACTATGGATTTGTCCAGGAAATCCTGATTGATTTGTTGAGATGCATCCTTCTATTATTAGTGGTAGTTATGGAATTCTTTCAACCATATCTCACAATTACTTAGACAAGAATCATATGTTGAGAATATTATTTGATTGGTCTTGGATCATAGTGAAGTATCCAAATTATTCACTTCAAGATTGTATGGACTATCCAATTTAGATTTGTCCATATAACTTGTACCAAAAGGCTTAAATATATAGTACAAAAATGTTATTCTTAGAGTCAAACCTTGGCCAATTCTGTTCTCAATCCTAAATAAGATAATTGGAAACTGCCTCCTCATTGTTCTCACAACTCACAAGTATAGATTGGAATATAAGACAATAGTGAAATTGTAAAAATAATTGCATTGTAGGAACTGTTCTAGAAAGCATGAAACTAATAGAGGTTGTAGGTCACCATTGTGAGTAATGTCTTGCATTGGAATTGAGTGAGTGGCTTTGCAAATGTCCTTTAAAAGAAAGACGGCCCTGATAAAAAAAAATGGAACAATCAGCTATGGTCTGGCAGCACTTATTTGGGAAATTCTGTGTCAGACACTTCTCGACATTGTCAAAATTGGTTGACACATGGTTGGACACTTTTCGTGGCATGTACCCTGGTTTTTGGTGAAGCACTAGTTTTTTAGTAAATTCTTTTAACTCAAACACCATTTTTTTGTATAAAAATTTCCTTTCAAATTCAAGTAAGATTGCTCATTTTTCCTTTAATAAAATGTAAATTTGTGGTACATCTATTCCAAAAAAAACTATATTTGTATAATTTATTTTTTTTCGTAATATATTGTGGTGCTCTTGTGTCTAGCCCTTTGAATTCACTGTTTCAGATATCTCGTATCTGTGTTCACAATGGACACCCATGTCCATGTCAAGAAATCATAGACAATTACTATATTAGACTTGAATACTTGATATGACTTTCTCTTGATTGAAGATTCCACTATAGCACTTTCAATGGGATGTTCCCTTGACAGAATTGATGTAGAATATGCAACAGTGCTATTTTAAAAATAGGTTAGGTGGTTGCTTAGGTTCTCACTGAAGTGGATTTAGCATAGCCTGCCTTTTCTATGTCTTGGCAGTTCTAGCCAAGACAGGTAATTCCAACAAAGACTTGTCCTCAAGTATAAGATTTTTCTCATGTCAAGTTATCTGGTTATGTGATTTTGCACATATATCTTTTTTATTACGGGTGTAGAGTTTGTTGTACAGTTGTTAGTTCACACAGTCTGTTTGTATAAGAATTAGATACTATATATATTTATACATGTTTTTCTTGTTCATGCTATTCAACTTTCAGATAAATTTTTAAATGAGCACATACTTCTCACCTGCTTGTGGCTGCCTAATAAAACTTGGCACAATAATTGTTTTATATTAGATTCTATGTATTTATACTTATTTTACTTGTTTCAAGCCATTTCAACTTTCAGTTAATTTTTGAAATGACCATGTATCTCACACCTGCCTGAATCTACCTAATGAATCTTTGTACATTAATTATTTTACACAGTATCACTCTTAAGAGTTGTTTTTATTGTGGTATTGTCAGAAATCTAGAATATCAGAACAAGAATATCCTGATTTAGGTGGATCTTTTGAGATTTGGTTTCCTGTATGTTTGTTTGACTTTCAGGAATTTACGAAAATATTAATTTCATCTTTGATTCCTTTCACAGTGAGGTACCCAAAGTTATTGCTATTTGTGGAGAAGATGGGATAATTACCAATTTAATAAAAACAAAGAGATATCTTAAATGGGACTATCCAGCTACTGATCTCCGAAACAAAAGAAACAAAAAAAAACAAGAAGTAAGACCTCTCTAACAAAGCACATACTGAGCTCTGATATAATTCCAGCCCTAACTGTTTCAAACACTGAGCCCCTCTGGTATAATTCCAGCCCAACCTGTTCAACACACTGAACTGCTCTGTTATAATTCCAACCTGACCTGTTCCAGGCACTCCTAACAAATGTTCATACAATTCTCTACTTGCACATAGCCTAGTGCAAACTTTCTTATTTGAGCCAGCCAAGTGAATGGACTAGGCACAAAGCAGTACTTGAAGGATCTGCCACTTTCGATTCTTTTATCCCGGAGTGGAGATATTAACTACTTCCCCGTCTCCAAAATAAGGTCCTCACCAATGGGGTGCTAAGCTTGATTCTTAGCTGCCTTTAGGCTAGGATGAAACCATATCGAACAAACCTAGGACAAAATCAACTTCTGCCTATAGAAGTTTACGAGAACCTTTGTTGAGTCCAAAACCATGTTATAGTTAATAGTATCAAAATGGATACCTCTCTCCTGACTATATGGGATCAAGGAGACATGGGTGCCTGTGACTTACCCATCTTATCATACAGTAGGCTTATGGAATTGTTATACATTCCTTTGTACCAAGATCTCCAGCATCCGTTTTGTCAATTGCTTCATAAGTTTGTCATCAAGGTGACTAACTTACTTAGAGATAATATTAAACATATCTAACACTTATTATCACACCAAATCACATTAAAGTAGTTCTTATTTTATGCGGTAATCTTGGGTTTGCCATCTGTGGGACTCTAAAATCACGTGTCACTTCATCTTCTGGAACTGCTAACAGTGAACATATTGATTTCTATAAAGTTCTGGCATTGTAAAATTCAAACATCCATACCCTCTAAAACGTTCATATCTCTTGAATTTTGTGAATCTCCAAATAAGTTGTCATGTCATCATTTTTAAATGAGGAAATGGTGCTAGTATCTATAAATAATATACTAACAAATTTGAGCAAATGCCAATATTATCCTACTCAGGAAGTCCCTCAAAGAATATGGTTGGTGACATCATCTTATTTTATCTGCTACCCTGCAATATACTCAGTACTCTTCCTCCATTCTTTCACAGAAATTAAAAATAGAAACAAAAAGCCTGCAATCATTTGGTTAAATGGTAATGTTTCTTTGTGCTTGTACAAGAGGTTGGGGGTTCTATCCCCATGGACATCGACATTCACAAGAAAAAACCAAAAACTGACAAGCGACAAGCCTAGTTCAAACTTAAATCCTGTGTAGTGTGTACTCTACTTCTGTCTTGAGCTGGTAACTATGCAATTGCACGTAGCCTCTGAGTTCGATGATCAATTTAGTTGACCATCACATATTTAGGAACAAATATCTGGTTCCACATTATAATATCTTCAAACTTTTTTATACTTCAGGGTACAGGGGGTAAGAGTATCTATGGTCGTACCTTCAAGGACGAGAACTTTAAGTGTAAGACAACCTTAACAACTCATTACCATCTTGCCATATATGTAGCACATGTAATCCTGAGATTCTCTGCTCTCAATCTTTTGCAGTGACGCATGTGGGACCTGGAGTCGTTAGTATGGCCAATGCTGGACCAAATACAAATGGGAGTCAGTTCTTCATTTGCACGGCCAAGGTGAATTATCTCACACTTATGTATTACATTTGGATCTTTCTCTTTAACTCTTATTGTAGCACAAAACTTTTGTGTCTTGTCATGCTTTAAGTGATGTCAACCTTGGCAATGTAATGGATGCTTGAATGACTTATTACAATGAATCAAACGGCAATTGTGATGACTTTCCATATCTCTCACCCTACTTTCACACCTTTTGCAAGGTTGAGGAATTTTAGTTAAACATCTGATTGAATTTCTGATGTAGAAACTTAGTAATGAAGATCATGTTTTTCCTTATTTTTTTATCTTATTGTTTTTCTTAAAATTGTATGATTTTTAAATCTCAGGATTAGTTGTTGCAGAGTACCTATTAAATAACTTTGTAAATAGGTTGGTATTCTGTGATATTGCAAAATGCTACCTACCCTCATGGTTTAGTTGTGAGAATCTATGATTAGTATCCTACAAAATATGATCTGCAGCCTGCCTGAATCTGACCCTTGCAAACTCTTGAATGCAGACACCTTGGTTGGACCAGAGGCATGTTGTGTTTGGACAAGTTTTGGAGGGAATGGACGTAGTTGAGCTGATTGAGACGCAAGAGACCGACAGGGGAGATCGTCCCAAAAAGAATGTCGTTATCAGTGACTGCGGTGAGCTCCCTATGGTTGGAGTTTGAGCCTTGAGGAGATGAACATTGTGCTTGAGCTGAGATATAACATGCGAATTTTTTTTCCCAACTTTCACCACTTGAGCCCACATCCTAAATATTTTCGGCAGACAGCTGTGACATAAACATGAGATGAACTTGACAGATACTGCTATTCCCAAATTTAGGCAGGACAAGTAGTCACTAAAAATTGTGCCCCAAAAGTTTCGTTGTACTTGATTGTCTTGAATATAGGGCTGTCAATGGATGGGATAGGCTTTAGCCATATTTTTATACATAAATCAACATCATTATCTAAATATTTTTATCTAGTAATCCTTGAATATTGGGCTGTTCATGGATGGGGTAAGGCTTTAATCAATATCTAATTAAATAGGCAAGCTGCTTCTTCGTTCTCAATAAACTCGTAATAAATAATTTACTTTTTACATGTATATTTCTTGTTCTAATATTTAATCAATAGATATCACTTGCAAACACCACTCCACAATGTTTACATATCTAATAAGGACCATCTAAGGTCCATTACATATTTAATTCTTAAATATTCACTTAGTAATATACAATTCATAATTGCATCAGTCATTAAGCAATCTATTTCATCATTCACTGTCATAATCCACGCTCAGAATTTGTAGTCTTCAAGTGCAATCTCTTCATTTCTATATTTTAAACTAAGAATATAACATTAAATATTAGAATAATATATCATAAAAAGGTGTAATATGCACACAAAATACTAGTATTTGCGACACTTTGTTTTACTCCTTGACAACCTGTTTCTCGCCCCTGTGGTAGCCTAAGATAGAACCTAGAATTAGAAAGTTGGTTGGACAACAGGAGAGTGGGGTAAAGTGGGAAATTGGAAACATGTTTTTTTGGATTTTTAACGCGTCATACTCACCATCTTGTCTATAAGATGAATCATATGGGTGATGAACTAGCAAGTAACGTAGGTAGGATAATATTTTTTACTCATTCTCTATCTATTAAATAATTGGCTAAGTTTTTTACCCTTAAATAAAGTGGGTAATGGGTAAAATAACGAGCAAATGATTGCCATTGACAACGCTACTTGCATAAAATGTAGTGGCTTGCAGGGTTACCTTAGGTACGTTGCATGTTGTGCTGATCAAACTATGACAAATCATTATGCTCTAGTGATGGAGGATCAATATTTTCGCATGTGGGATTATTCTAATCTGAGTGAGCTATTGATAAGCTAAACTCATCCTACTAAAATTGTTCAAAATGTTACAGAAAGTGGGGGAAAAAAAAAAAGCGGATTGAGTACACTAGTGTAGGATATGGATGGTCTATTGGACTTCAGACTATGCTGATCAAACAGATAAAATGATATTGACCAGTCAGCCTCTGTTTGGATCTAAAATAACACTTGAATGGGAATTAGTATTCTGTTTATTTCTGTAAAAATTATAATATATTTTAAATAATAATTCTTATTTTAATTTACTAATTCTATAGTAAAGTTATTTTCTCAAATTATTCTAACACTTAGAGATATACAGTATGTTTATTTTATTTTTTTAAAAAAAATACATATTTAAATAATGTATACATCTTTAAAAGTAAATATATATTTTAATAATCAAGTTGATTACTATTAATTTACATTTTTTTTATTTATTTCAACACTTATTTTAATATTTATTCTACTTTTCAACTAAATTTAAATTTCACGTTATACTTATTCACCTCTGAAAGAAAATTATTTTCAAGCACAATAGTAATACTATCGAAATATTAATATTATTTTTTATTTATTTCTATTTTTTTATTTTATATCCAAAGAGACATTTATTCACTTCTAAAAGAAAATTATTTTAAAACAGAATAATAATATTATCAGAATATTAATATTATTTTCCATTTATTTCTATTTTTTTATTTTATATCCGAAGAATGACACAAGGAAGTAAAGATGGGTGGGGTCGTTCAGGGAATATGGTAAGACATGTAATGGTAACTTTGTTTTGCTTAGTCAGCACACTTTCTGAGCTTTCTCTTTCTTTGACGGTTTGATTGATGAGATTGTTGTCTTGTACTTTGCACCTTTGATGGTCATCACCATAATTATTGTTGACGCCCTTTCCTTTAAAGAAGAAATAGAAAAGGTTGCAGGTAGAGTAGGAATTCGGACTGGGTTGGCCCATGAAACATGCAGTTTGCCTAGACCTAGATCGGGTCGGGTCGACCCTAAGGTTGGGTCGAGTCAGGCCTGTTCGTACAGGCCATGGGTCTAGCACGGCCCATGGCCCGTATGTGGGTCGGGCCAGGTTGGGTCGGTCCATTGGACCTAAAAAAAAAATTTAAAATTATTTTTTCTATTAATAAAAAAATATTTGAAATACAATAATTTTTTTATATAAAAAATACAAAAAGATATTTACATCATTTGTTTTACATTTTATTTTCAATTTTTACATCAAGAATTATTCATTTGGGGAGTTTGTTCTGTCTGTTGAAGTTGATGTCGCGTCATCGTCTTCTTCTGATTCAGACTTCAAGCTCAATCCTTGAAGACGGTCAACCGCATCATACCAATCTTTTAAGCAGACGGAGGCTTCTACAGACTTCTCTGATAATCTACATCTTTTATCATT
>JAMKQA010029590.1:0-21891 GCA_024699735.1 Posidonia australis
TATATATATATATATATATATATATATATATATATATATATATATATATATATATATATAGACACACACACACACACAAAAACGACATCTCTTACATTTTACCTCTTTTTAACAAAATGAGGTAACATGATTTAGAAGCTGTTAGATTTAAATCTTATCTTCCATATCAATATCGTCCGTTGTTCAATGGTGTTTTTTATAATAAATGTTAGTTTTTCATTTTCCTCTAATAAATAATTTTAAAAGCCTATTTTTGTAGAATATTTTAGTAGTTATGTTACTTTTGAGGAATTCCTTATATTGAAAATCCATTTTTATAGGTAACAAAATCAATCAACGTTATTTTCCTTTTTCATCATCCAATTTTGTTCCTAGTTTTAATATATTCCCTTTTTACATGATTTTTAAATTTGTTTAGCATGTATCGTTGCATGATGACAAGTTTTAATTAAGTGTTGTTGTGTTTTTTTTTTTTTCTGAATTTTGAACATCCTTTTCTATCTTGGCAGTTACTATCATAATTACCTTGAGATTATTTTTTTCCCTGTCGTGAATGTCAAATAATTTTTTTTTCATTTTCCTTGTATTTTGAAATTGAGAAGGAGAATGCATAGTAGTAAGGATGGTATTTAATAATGTTTTAGTAATGTTCAATTGGAAAATAATACAGAAATTGTTTACTGTTTGTAAACAGTTTAAGTATTACTATTTATTTTTCTAAAGATAAAAATTAAAATTTGATAGGAAAAGAGAAGAATTTCTATGATTCTAAGAAAGCCAAATGGCCTTTGGCTGAGCATGATTTCTCTAGCTACCCCAAAACCTAGTGTTATGCAATTTCAGGAGATTCATGGATTGAATGATATACTTATTTATCCATTTTATTATTACTATTTTAAAGTTTAGTATTACAAAATTAACACAAACCAATTAAATTTTGTAATGAAATCATTTTGTTGTACCTATGTTTATGAAATCAGGATTACCAAACTAATTAAAATCAGTATTATTAAAATTATAATTAGTTTGGAAATAAATAAATACACTTTAGTATTGTTGTTTTTTTAAAGAAAAATTTTTAAAAAAAATACAAAACAAGATGATAGTTCTCTAACGGAGATGCTCGAAGTGACATGGCTTGTTATAGATGGGGGGGAGGCTGCGATTTTGATGGCAACATGTGGCTCGGTGTAATAATTAGGAGTGGCAGTAGTTTAGAGATAGCATGGTTTATTGCATATGAGCCGAAGAGGTGCTGAAGGTGACAATGTGGCTTGTTGCAGGTGAGGGGTGGTGGAAAAGGTGTTGTTGGAGGTGACTTGGGTTATTACAAGTGGACTGAAGAGGGATTGTGCGACGGCTCTAAGGACTAAGGTGAGGGTGGTGGATACAGATTTTAAATTTTAAAATTCAAAATCAAATATCGTGTTGTTTTTTAAGAAGCAGTTTTTGATTTTTTTTCATGAAATGAACATCAAAATGCTATTGATGGACGATTATGATTGAACGGTTGAACCTTACCTATCGGTCAAATGAAGTAACACGTCGAAGACATGCTTCCTATATGTATATATGTATATATAAACATGACTCTCCAACATTGGAAATTTTGAAGAATCTGCATAAACATATAGCGACAATTTGATGAATACGAAGGCTTTTCTTCTCTTACCACTGCAACAAAAGCAGAAACATCATCTCTCTTGTCTATGTCTCAACCTATTTATATCACTTCTACCCTTTTTACTCGTAGTAAGAAGGTCATTAGTAATTAATAAGTGATCATCACCATGATCATCTCAATTAACTGGAGATCTCTTCAAGAAGCTTATACCTTCTGATCTTGAAGAATCTGCATATAAGCTTCTATATTGTAAACATATAGCTACAATTTGATGAAACGAAGGTATTTCTTCTCTTACCACTGCAACTCAACCTATTTGTATCATTTCTACCCTTTTTACTGACAGTAAGAAGGTCATAATTAATAAGTGATCGTCACCATGATCATCTTAATTAACTGGAGACCTCCTCAAGAAGCTTATACCTTCTGATCTTACCCCTGAAGCCATGCCTTCCCCTCCCCACGGCCGACGATACATCCTCCGTCTTCGCCCGCACCACCACCTCTGACGACGACCTCACCGACGACTGCTGCTTCTTCACCGGCTTGTCGAGTTGCGATGAGAAAGCCCCCCTCTGCAGATTCATGGCGTTAGTGCTGCTGGTGCTGCTACTTCCGTTACTACTACTGTTGCTGTTGTTGTTATTGTTGTTTTCAGCTGTTGTTGAAGACGAGATGGACGAGCTGTTGTTGTTGTTGTCTGTGGAAGTGGAGACGATCTTCTTCCCATCCTCCCTCAGGCACCAGTTACACGATTTGTATGTTTCTGTTTTTAGGTACAGATCACTGCAATACCTGATGATAACAGAAAACATGGAATCTAATAATCAAACACTCATATGAGTCGGTCATGATGATCTTGATCTATCTACTGATCATTTACACAAAACCAATGAACCGGAATTCATGAATTACTACTTGTGTTGGTATCTGGAGTTGCAGGATCTGCAGCGGAAGAGCTCCATGGTGAGACCATGATCGCCACACATGCAGCACTCCACCGACAGAGGCAGCGGTGGAGGTGGAGGTGGGTGTGGTGCCACCTGAGCTCCTCCTCCCTTGCTACTCATCTGAAAAGAAAAGAAGCAATAACAAGTGAAGGAAAATTTCTCTTGGCCAGGATTGGTAAAACTCAATTTCGGATGGGAATGGAAGAAAGGAATGAAGGTAGCGATGCCACATATATCAATTTGGGAGCGAGCCATTCAGCTTTTTTCCATTTTTCTGAGGTAGGTGAAGACTGAGGAATTGAGTGTCAAAGTCTGAAGGGGGGGTGGTTTGGTAAATTGAGCTTAGACGTGGACGTGGGTGTGCTGGAGAGACGGAGAAGTAAACGGCGGTCGTGGCGCGTGGCCCCGTCGGTGGGGTACTGGGGTACCATATGTATTACAACTTGACGTGGTTTCTCGCTTTCCCTACTCCAGGGCCGGCACAGTGAGAGGACGGTCGTGCATTTCAATTATATTAGTGGTAAATTCGTGTTACGCTTGCAAACCTTCACCCACCACTGACCCAGATTAAACTCGTCACCCATGGTGTAAAATTACTGATTATCTTTGGTAGATCCATACCAAAGGATAAGAGAAACTTGATCGAAAATCCAAATCTCTATTCTCTCTTCTTCCCTCCATCTCCTCTATTCTTCCCTTTAATTAAAATACTAAACCTCCGTCTCCACTATTATACCTGGGTAGCATGGTCATTTAACACGTGCTTAAAGGGCCAAGCTCACGTTATGTCACGGTATTATAGGGCATGTTTTCTAATTTCTTATTTCACACAAGCAAACAGATTCTTTCGGAAGGTACACGGCAAATAACTTTAATTCGAAGCACATGGAGGCAAAACACTCAAGTTGTTGATGGAAAGTTACATTTTAATTAAACATTTTCGGGTTTTTTTATCTCAATATCCTCATATTGCTTTGTACACACTCCTTATATGGAAAATTACCTCTATACATAATACACATAATGAACACAAAAATTTACTTGTATACATCCAAATTAATTTAAACCACAACAACGTTAATACCTAATATTAATGTCGCCTAAAATGATCTTACGGTACATATGCATTTTGCATAAAAACTCCTCAAAAATATTTGTCTCCATACATGTTAACCCTCCTCTTCTACTCTCTCTCTCTCTTTAAGATCATGCAACCTAATGCTCTCTCTCTACCCTCCCCCTTCTTTGGGCTACTCGCTCTTGATCGTGACAGTGGAGAAACTAGGATCACAAAGACTCTAGCAACTAGATTCACTCTCACTTTTAACAATATCATTCATAATTCTCAATGTACTTTTCTCTCGGAAAGATACATTAGGGATTGTTTCTTGGTTGTACAGGAAACATTATACTATATGAAAGTGGCTGGAATTCCTGGATTTATCCTAAAACTAGAATTTAAGAAAGCCTTTGATAATATCAATTGGGATTTCTTATTATATTCTCTTAAAGGTTTAGGATGTAGAGCTAAATGGATCACTTAGATCAAGATGTGCATCAATCATGCTAGGTTTTCTGTTCTACTGAATGACTCCCCTAAGGGATACTTCAAAGCCTCAAATGGTCTGAGACAGGGAGAATAGGATGTTAAATATCCCCTGTCCCCACTTCTCTTCATTGTAGCTACACATATCCTGAATAGGATGTTAGCTCTTGCTATAGATAATAATATCATTTCTGGGATACAATTCCCAAATGGAGGGCCTAATATATTAAATATCCAATATGCCGATGATACTATTTTATTTCTATCTGCAAGAGAGGAAAATATAATAAACATAAAGAGAATATTATGTTGTTTTCAGTTCTACTCTAGATTGAAAATTAATTTTCATAAGTCTTCTCTCACTAGTATTGGAGTTCCAGACAACTTCATCATTAGGTTCTCTCATATCCTTGGATGTAATACAGAAGTCTTGTCATTCAAATACCTTGGGCTTCCTTTACATTACAGGAAAGCCACTTTTAATGACTGGACCCCAGTAATTGAGAAAATTTCAATGAAATTATCTTTTTGGAAGGCAAAATACTTATCCTTAAAGGATGACTAACTCTTGTGAATGCAGTACTTACGACCATTTCTATATATTACCTTTCAATTTTTCACCTTCCCACTAAGGTGGAAAAAGAAATTGATAAACTTAGATGTAGATTTCTTTGGAAATACTACTCATCTTCAAGCACTTCTTATCATTTGGCTAAGTGGGCATCTATCTGTAGACCAAAAACTCAAAAGGGTAGGGGAATTATAAATATGAGACATTTCAATTTGGCTCTTAAAAGTAAACTGCTATGGCAGCTATTATCTAGTTCTTACACTTTAAAATGGAAAGAACTAATAAAAGCTAGGTACTTATCAAAAGCATGGCCTGGTGCTGTTTTGAACACATCAGTTGGTAGATCTTTCCCTCTGTGGCAAGAAATCAAATGTTGTTTTGATATTGTAAATTGTTTTTCTTCCTTTCAAGTTAAAAATGGAAATAGTATAATTTTCTAGGAAAATAGGTGGTGGAGAGGAGAAAAACTCAGACATGTCTTACCTGACTTATTTAAAATTGCTAAACACAAGAAAGCATCTGTTAAATTTTTTTTAGAGATTTTTAGATCTGACTTTGGCAGATTATTCTCTAGCACCATATCATATAATAATTATTCAAGTCCAGGCTGCTTATTTAACGGAAATCTTAAGCAATACACACTTACTTCCTGAAGATGACATTATGATTTGGACTCCATCTAGTGAGAATTTTATTGTGAAATCCTGTTATAAACTCTTAAATGATGGAGGGCTCAGGTTTCAATTATCTGATGTAAATTGGAAAAGTTGGGTCCATCTCAAAGTCAAACTTTTTTCATGGTTGGCTCTTTTTAACAAAGCACTTACTAAAGATAACCTGTGTAAAAGAGACTGGACTGGCTCTGACTAATGTATATTCTGTAATGGACATAGTGAAACGATTAATCACCTGTTTATTCATTGCCATTTTGCTAGTACTGTTTGGAATGCCTTCATTCTTAGGTCTATGTATCCTGCAATTTTTAAAATTGCAAACTTATTCATATTTCCACCTGCATTGAAATTTGATATTCCTTCAAATGGTTGCTATACTTTGATTCAAGTTATACTCTAGATTATATGGAAGGAACGAAATAATAGAATCTTTAGAGGAATTAGTAAAAATCTCAGTTTAATTATCAATGATATTACTTCTTTGATGCATTGTTGGATAGCAAATCTGGGTACAGGATTTGAGAAAGAAGAGATCCTTCGCTTAGTATCATCTTTTCAGAAAAATAAAGATTTGGAGCAAGCACCACCAGCTTCACATAGCTCTAGGCCAATGGTTGACCAAATTCAGTCTCCTCTAGCTCTTGCAGAAGATAATCATATGCAATGATTAATATTTTGTTAATCAAACTGAAAAAAATGTAATATTTTTAATGATACCTTTTTTGTTGAGCCTATTGAACAGAGGTTGATTTTTGGCTGGAACATATGGTTCCGCATGACTTGTAATTCGATACTTATTTATCTCTTGGTGGTGGTTTGCATAGCCATGAGAATATTAATACTAGCTTACCGATTACAAAAAAAAACAGTGGGGAAACTAGGATGTGTAGTGGTGGCGATGGATGGAAGCGAGGAAAACATGAACACACTAAGATGAGCCTTGGATTATCTCTACCTAAGATTTGAAGACGAGGACAGTGAGCACACTGGATCCCTTGTCGTCCTCCACATCCATTCCTAGCTCTACATATTCATTGACATTAGCCTTGCACCATCCCCTTCGACAACCATGGTTAAAACAGTTCCAACACCTCCACTTCAGTTACTTGATTTTAGGTTGGATTTTGGTTTGATTTCAGATGCCGACATTCGCCATGGCTATCGATGCGCACCAGAATAGGACCATGTCTGTCCTGTGCTAGAAGATTTGTGCGAAGAAGGATGTGAGTTTAGTTGCGATTGTATTAACTACTAGTGTGGGAGAAAGATCTTATTGTTGTTGTTGTTTTAAGCTTATGACTCGATCAAATAGTCTCGTAACTAAATATTTGTTGGTTTTAATTTGTTTTGCTGTTGCATTTTCTTGCTTGTTTTGTTTCATATGTGTTGTTGGGTACCTAAAACATTGAGCGGTGAAAAAATTTATAAAAGACTAAACACTTGGCCCTAAGTTGATTCTTTAGTGTTACGCTCCACATTTTCCGTAATAATTTAAAACAAATTAAATTACGGGAAAATTAAAGCCAAACAGTAAATATCTAACTACCAGGAACCTGTGTGTGTGGCTAGGAGACTCTAGACTATATGCACTATGCTAAATGTCTACATGCCTGCACCTGCAAACCAAAACACGAGGAAAACGTATGAGTGATGGAAGTCACCCAGTACGCACCACACGAAAACCTTGGAAAAACAAAACTATAATCAATTTTTCCTTTTAAATTCATTTCGCAAACCATTTTCTCAAAACCTCATAAACCAAGCCCACACCAGCCAAAACTACAACCATGGCTCTACTAGTCCAAAGCCACAAGCAAAGGCCCTCAATGGCCAAAACCACACACAGTGAGTCGGGAAGCTCGGCGCCAGGCAACCTAACTCTAGCCACAAGAAGTCCATTGAGGAGCAACCACGACGTTCTACACTACCACGGTGAAGCCACCCTGTGTAGGAGCGATCACCGTCCCACGATTCTCCCACATGGAGAACCCTCACAAAGCCAACCCTTCATTGGGAAGGCTGTCTTGTCTCTCAGGACGCTACCAGCTACGGGGCACGTGTCCCACGCGCACTAGCCACCATAAGGTCCGCCTCCTCATGGCGTCCTCCACACACGATGCTCAGGAGGGAGTGTCATACCTCCACACCCGACGACACCCGAGCCTCAGTGCTCACAGCGACAGCAGGAGTATCATATCTCCCCGTCATGCCACGAAACACCTCAACTCGTGGACCACAACCCTAGCCTTGAGACGACAGTCAAGGAGTCTCATACCTTCAGGACCCGATGCCCCTCAGCCTTAGGTATCTTGGCCCCCCGACCTCAACCAGGGAGTCGCGCCCGACCATCCGAGAATGTTGTCACATTCCCTGGTCCTAACGACATGGTCCCACACTGTCTCGGTCCGCACATAGAAAACCAGGAAAACATTTTTCCAAAATAGGACAACTATTTCTTTAAAATCCAATTCCAAAACCAATTTCATATCTTTGAAACTTCTTCCAAAACCTCGGCAAAGCGATGCGTCAGGTGTCCTAGGGGACCACCACTGACGGTCCACAATCCCATCTCGTAGGAACAAAACAGCAATCCAGAAAGTCCTCGGAAAACACATTTTATAAGCATATTTGGGCCCAGATTCGGCATGCCGGAAATCAGGTTCGGTATACCGAAATCCACTGATTCGACATGCCATTTTGGCTCTGGTATGCTGAAATCTACTGAATCAGTCAATCGGGGTGATTCAGCAGACTGAATCGACCAGAGGACCAAACTGACAAAAAAACGGTATACCGAACGAAATCGGTATACCGAAATCCATTGATTCGGTATGCCGTTTTCATTTCGGTATGGTGAATTCTATGATCCCATAAAACAACCCAAAACCCTACAGTCTGAAATTACCCCAACTAAGACCTCCAATCGGACCCCATAAACAAGCACCAAAAATCTTGCATAAAACATAAGATGTGGACCCTCGAGTCTACTCCAAATCTCAATAAACAAAACTAAAATCCATTCATCATGCATCAAGATATAAAATCGGAAAGGCAGAAGGGTCAAAATGACCCAAAACGCAACCATCGCCATAAATGTCCATAAATTCACCATAAATCCTCATAAAATCACAATAAATTCTAGGAATGTAAATTTACCTATATTTCATGCAATACTAGCATTTTCTACCAATTCCATGCTCTCTATTACATGAGGTGGGGATACGTATCTCAAAACGAGTTCCGGCGATCTTCGACCGACTCCCGGCGATCTTCGACCGACTCCCGACGAGCTCCGGCGCAACCACGGCCTTGGGAGTGCCCCACTTGAGCTCCACTCACCACCACGAGTCGTCGCACACCGTCGTCAGCCCTTGAGCACACCAAACAGAGAAGAGGTCGCGGGGGAGGAGAAAACAGGGGGAGCGAGAGAGGAAGAGAGAAAAAAGAGAGACGGGGGAGAGGGGAAGTGAGTGGAGGGGAGAGAATGAGTGGAGGAAGGAGAGGAAAGATGTGTGCTTGGGACAGAGAGAATGCGCGGGGAGGAGAGAAGACTTGGGTCGTGCATGGCAGAGGCTTCGACTTAAAAAGCCACGTAGAAGGAGTAGGTGGCCGTGTGCATGCAACCAGACAGCCACGCGCACACCAACACTCCCTCAACAACTAGCCTTGCCAGCCACCGCACGCACCCAACCACCCACCACAACCACGAGGCCAACTGCAAGCCTCAACCACCGGCCCACGAGCACGGGCCCCACGGGGACCCCACACCTGGGCCCCACACGCACAGGGACATGCAAACAGAAGTCAGTCCACGAGGCCCAAGTCCAAAAGCACAAAACCACACAACGGGCCTCAGAACAGTAACACCTGTCCAGGAATAAAATTCATAAAATGTAAATAATTACAAAATAAATTTTTACAGGTGTTACATTTAGTTAGGTAACTTCCTATTGGTTTGAGTGTGGATAATGGTGATACCTAACTAGGATTGACTGTCTAACATCTATGTATTGACTTGTGGGATTTCTATTGCATGAGGAAGATTTAGAGCAATAAGAGACATAGAAATCTTGCCTGGGGTCATTTTGGACTGAATTGGAAATGAGAAACTCATAGGGTTAACATGGCCCATGACTTTAAATTAGTTCAGGTTGGGTTGGACAAAATTAGGTGGAATGGACTCTAAAAACTTTTTGTTACGAATGTAGAGTTCCAAAGATTGTCTGTTGTAGAAAGAAAAACCATGGAAAGTAAGAAATTTGTTCTATGAGCGGGTCAAATAGTGACAATAACCTTTATGCTGAGTTGGTAAGGATAAAAGAGCATAGTTTAAATAAAATTTTAAATAGGACATCCTTTTTAATTAATAACATACGTTTAAATTGTTATAGACAACTCAACTATGTAAAGAACCTATAGTGGTAGAATGATAAATAACATCACACACTAGTTAGCTAGGGGGAATATGTGTGGTCAACTCTTATTACGAAGAATATACTTATAAGTAATTATCATAGAATTAAATTTTCTTTATTAATATACACTTCTAGTTTATCATCTCTAACTTCTTATGTTTATTTTTATAGTATAGGAACATTAAATTATATCAAGAAAAATATAGAGAGGATAATCTTGGTAAACACCTATCGTTTAATAAGAAAATTTGAAATTAAGTTTAGAACAAAAGGAATGTGAGTAATTCGTTAAGAATGTAAGGGTTGGATGGTCCTTATTCTTCTATTCAAAAGAGTCTATTATTGGTTCTTCTAGGCTTCTATTGCACATTTTGGATATTTGACTTAGTCTTCTGCCCCACTTAATCGAGAGTTTCTCTGTTTGTAATTGTTAGAGATGGTCACTACAATAGAGGAGGATATTTGTTTCGAAGTAAGGGATGAAAAAAATACTTTGAATGATCGACTTATAAGGTAACGTTTTATATAGTTTTGAAATTCTCAATAGGCATTTGTTATGTTGAATTAAACCTTATAATATAATGGTTATTATTCATAACAAATTGTAAGTTTGTTTTTTATTATTAGAAGATATGAGGACAAGCATGAAGTTGATTTATCGAGTGAGGATGATGAGTATTACGAGGAGTATACATGCAACCGTCATTCCATTCGTAGATCTTCCTCAAAAGATAAAGGAAAGTAAGTAAAAAAAAGATGGCTTGTATTATATTATTATGATTGGATATATAAAACCATTTTAGTGTTGTATTATAATAAGTATTGTATTTTATGGATATGTAAAATCATTTCATATAATATTAATTAGTACTATTTTTATGAAATGTGTGGATGTGTAATGTATGTATGATTTAGTATACTTGTAATTGCATTTGAATGTGATTTTCACAGGTATATTAAGGTAATTTTAATCAATGACATTGATAATTTATTTTTTCTTGATTGCCTAGGAATAGTGAGGACACTGTGAGGACTTTTCGTTGCAATGTCCTCGTCAATTTGGTTGTTTGATGTGGAATTAGCGAGGACATAGCAAGGAAAAGTTCTCGCAATATCCTTGTTACTTCTGGTACAACAATTATAATTTCACAACTTTAGAGAGGACATGGCGAGCATATGGCGAGGAGATACTGACTATATGGTAAGGAAATATGTCCTCTCTATGTCCTTGCCAAATCTGTTACATGCACATTATGTAGAAATATCCATGCAAAATCGATTTAGTGACGACCAACATTGCGAGAACAAGATGTCCTCGCAAAGGCCTTTAGCGAGGACATCTGTCCTGGCAAATCACAGTTCTGTCCTGGCAAATCACAGTTTTTCTTATTGTGTGAGGCTTAAACCATACCTATGATTGCAATAGTTGCAACAGTACTAGAACTCCTCATTTTCATCTTTCTTGAAGACATGCATTAAATTTGAATACCATCTTGAATCCACTACAAAAACTAAAGAAAGATCAAAATTCAAAAAAGAAGTCATATATATAGGCAAAAGTGTGTTAAAAGGTAGATCCAATAGATATTTTTTTAATGTAATGGATAGTTTTTTAAAAAAAAATTGAAAACCGAAGGTGTAGTTTCGACATAAGACATCTGCTTTGGCACTATAGGATCTATGTCAAAAATAGATGTTCACTTCAGGAAGAGGATATTCGATTTTGACACAAACTTTCTGTGTTGCAAACGAATGTCCACTTCCAAATGTGAATGTTCGTTTTTGACATAGTAAGTTTTGTGTCAAAAATTAGATGTCCACTTCTACTTTACAAAATACAGTAAGTTCTGTGTCGAACATTCGCATTCACATTCACATTTATTTATTTATTCAAAAATTGGATATCCATTATCTATAAGAGTAAAATTCATCCATTATCATAAATTCAATTAAGAAGATTATAAAATACATAATTGTTTAAAAATTACGTGAAATATGAAGAAAAACGTAAACAAAATTTATTGTGGAGGATGAGGATATGATCCTAGTACGTTATAACGCCTTCGCCTTGAAAGTGCTACCTAACAACAATATCAACTATCCAATTACAATAATAAATACAACAATTAATTAAAATAACTGGAAGCTACCTAAGGCTAACTATTCAGATCTGTGTGCGACTTGTGGCTCCAAATCACGTGCATCGGGAAGTAGATTGCACTCCAAAGCTAGGCACTCGAAATCTAAAACAAACAAAACACGCGTGAGTGACATCAAGTCACCCAGTACACGCCCAACCACGGAAAACCACAACAAAATCGTGAGAAACTCAAAAAATCTTGATTCTTACAAACCATGACTTGAAACCTTGGTAAAACCATAAAACTGGTTTACGATCACTTGGAATTCTCTATCCATATTCAAAAGTCATCAAGAAACTTTATTTCCAAAACATGCAATTTCTAAACCATTTTCTTTCGCAAACCTCATGCATTTTAAATCATTTATGCATTTCGATAAACTATATTCTCCACCAGATCTAGCCTAAAAATCACAAGGCCACACATGACTCAAAATACACACATTGGCTGGCAACTAGCTAAAACCATGAGTCTCAACTTGTATTGGAACTTGGCTAAACCCTCAAGCCAAAATACAATCCGATTCTAGCTCAAAACCATATACACATCACATGACAATTCAAAAGTGTTATCTTGATAAGAGACAACTAGGCTACAAGCAGAAGACGAGGTAGCAACTCCCACCCACCTACACTGTCACGGTGAAAGTCTCCGTGTTGGCAGACTACCATCCTGGCCAACAGGCATTTCATCAACTTATTCATCAAGCACAGAGATATGTCTTTCCTGACGTCCCATTAGTGTCTGGACACCCAGGATTCACATTTTTATGCCCAGCCAACATCGTCACAAAGTGGAGTAACTTGGTCTCTTTCAACTGCCCCAAACTTCAGCAACCATATCTTGGATTAACAACTAGTCTCATTGAGGTCTCACGCTCCTACCAGTTGCTGTCCTAACACTACGTGGATCCGGAACAAACAATAGAAATCTCTTTTCAAAAAAATGTGGGTTTTCTTCAAAAACTACTTTCCAAAACCTTCCATTACAGGAAACACTTTCATAAACAATCATCCCATTCTCAAGGGGTTTTCATCAAAATACGACATGCCAAAAACCATATAAAACCATTCACATTTCACTTTAAGAAAAATCTCATTCATATAGTTTAATGGACTAATTCGACATACCAAAAAGTTTCGGAGTACCAAAAATCCCTGATTCGGCATACTGAAATCCGACGGTATGCCGAAATCCCCTAAAATCTAACATAGCCTCAAGGGCCTGTTTCAGCATGTTGAGGGTTTTTGGAGTGCCGATTTCCCCTTATTCGGCATACCGAAATACTTCGACATGTTGATTTAGACGAAACTTGAACATCACCTTAGCCCTAGGCTGTTCGTTCATCGGAATGGGAGCCACCAACGGATCCATTTCCGATGAACCACAATCCACAAAAAAAATCACCAAATGTAGTGCTATAAGCCGACTATCATTTGGGACAAATTTCATCAAAAACTATGAACCATAGCTCTCAAAGTAAAATCATAAAGACAGAGAGCACATTCAAAAATATTGTAGCCTTAAACCATATTTCCGTCCAAAAATCCATAATAATCTACCATAATTCATGTAAAATGGTATAACCCATTCCTAAGCATGCATTCAACTAATCCACACCATTTCCTTAAATTTTCATGATTTTATATGCATTTATCATGATTTTTTTACCATTAAATCACAACACACAGAAGAGAGAGGGAGAGCGGGATGCGTACACTTAGTAGATTTCCGACGATCTCACGCCTCCCCAGTGAGCCTTTGGACTTCCCCAACCATCACCCAAAGCTTCGACACCATTGTAGCCCTCTCTCGGCTCCTCCTCCTCCTCCTTTGGCCCTCACTCTCTCTTAGCTAACTACTCTGGCTTGCCTTTCCTCCCTTACGCCTCTGCTCCTTAGCACCATGGCCACCTCCCCCTTTTAACGCTGCTCCCGCACCTGCCATCTCTGTCGATTCCATCGATCGCCTCAGCCTTCTCAAGCTAGCGTGAAGGGAAAGATCAAATAGGGCTACGAGGTAGGGAAGTCTCATGAAAGAGGAGAGCACTGTACTCTATTTGACTTGGGCTCAACCTAGATTTAACACACGCATAGGAGACACAGCAAGCCAGAATGCCACTGAACCAGAGCAACGAATACAACATAGCTACCTAGGGAGAGAAAAACACACTTGGGCCAAAAATACTTTGATTATCCATTAATAAACCATATCACATAAATATTACAAATATTCCATGGTTTACAATAATTCTAGATAATCGAGCACGGATGTTACATACGTACATCTATAATATGCAACATTATTGTTGATATGTGTTGCATGTCTCTCTGATATTCCAACATCCAATTGAGTAGGTTTTCCTTGAGCTTATTCACTTTGTATTCAATGTTGTCTAGTTGCATTTAGATATGTACTTCTTCTTCTTCATATTTTTCATTGTATTCCTCTTCTTACATTTGTGTTGGGGGGAGCTAGAAGAGAAAAAGATGCACCATGTCCACATCCAAAGCCACTTCTTGAAATCAATTGGCTTTGGACGAGATTTGAATGGTTATACCATTGATGATGCTCGATAAATGTTTGTTTTCTATAAACACCTTGGTTTTACAATCATCTTCCAATGGACTCCTCTAGAAGAATCTAATTTAACTAGTCAAGAAAGCTCTCACACACCTTAAACCCACCAAAATCTACTCCCAATCATCCAAGTCAATCCTTGGTCTAAGTAGTCAAACTTTGGTCAAAGATCTGTTGAGTCAATGAAACTTAGAAATCATGTCACGCACATTTAACCATGGGCCACTCAGTTCATTTAGCCTATTTTGAACCTAAACAAGTCCAAGTGAGCCTAGTGGACCCAACACTAAGCCAATTTTAGCATAAAATCTCATTCTAGGCTATGTAAAATACCCAACTTCTATATTTCCAAAATCTATACAAATGGTCTCTAAATTCCATGAAATTATCACATTTGTATAGCCAATATAATCATCTATCCATATAGACAAACCCCATGTTACTACACAAGATATGCCCTTATAAAGGAAGCTGCTTGATGTAAACGCAATAGGCATGTGTAACAAGCGCATGCAACAAGTGCATGAAATAGGCACGGGAATCTAGCATGGTGCTTAGGCATGGGTATCAAATGTGGTGCCCTAGCCCAGTGTTTGGTACAAAGGAGCAAATATGTCATATCACTCACATACATGAATTTTAAGGCTTCTCATTGGCTCCTATGAGTCTGAGGTTGTTCTTTGATGTGTTTGGACCATCATAGCCTCCTCCATACACATAAAACCCAATCCAATCCTTTAAAACCAATCCTATCCTCTCATCTCATATTCTAAACCCATTCAATGGTTATTACACAACACCACACCTATAAAACAAGCTTGCCACCACCCATGACAAGGGTTTGGTTGTTGTATTCCGATTCCTTCTTCTTGCTTCTATTTGTCTTCTTCCATTCTTTTGGCCTAAGTTCTAAGCATTTGAGAAAGAAAGAGAGAGAAAGAGTGAGAGTTTCCTAAGTAAGTAACCTAAGTGAGAGCCACTGCAACCAGTCCCAACACACTCATTTCCACCACCGCAAGCCACCCACACCTACGTACTAGCCTTGTTGGAGCCTAGAGAGCATGGAGGTAGTAGCTTGGACATCCTAAAGGAGTACCCAACACAAATTTTCTGTTGTAAGCTCAAAGAGGAGAACATCAGGAGCTCTACATGCAAGGTAGGCCCATTTACTTAGTAACGTAGGCTATCACTTTTGCATTGTATCATAATGCCTTCATTTTCTCCTAGATGAATGTTGTTTTGTTTGCATTTGATCGAATTGTTTTGATTCAACTTGCTGCAATTGTTGGATTCATTGACTTCTTATAGTGTTTCTCACAATTCTTACTGCAACACACATGTGATTCTTTATTTATTCTCTTTTCCTTCTTCCCTCTGTAATCTCGGAGTTCACCTAAGTTGGTCCTAGCCCTGGGACTCTCAAAGTTTGGTCATCCATGGAAACTTGAAGGCAAGACCCAAGAGTGGGTTCCAAGTGTTGATGATGGGTTGCTTGATTCATGCTTGCCTTGATTCATTTTGACTTGGTTTGAATGTGTAATACCTGTAAAATTTATTTTGTAATTATTTACATTTTAATGAATTTATTCCTGGATGGGTGTTACTATTTCGAGGCCTGTTGTGTGGATTTGTGCTTTTAGACTTGGGCCTCGTGGGCTGGCTTCTGTGGTATGTCCCTGTGCATGGTTGGCACTATGCATTGTGGCACTATGCTTGTGGGCCTGGGGGTGTGTCCTCGTGGGGCCTGCATTGTGGGCTGGCTGGTGGTTGAGTGTTTGGTGCGGGGAGTCGTTGGCTTGTGCCTTGGAGCTGGCTGTTGGGCTGTGTGCGGCGAGGCTGGAGGTTGGCTGTAGACTGATTGGTGCGTGCGTGCTGGGGGGTTAGTGGGCAGGTGCGTAGCGACTCCCACCCCCGCGTATATAATGCATGCATGGGGAGAGTCTTTTCCGATGCACTGGAGCCCCAGCCAAGCCAAGCCTCCTTCCCTTCCTTCCCTTTTTCCCCTCCACTCCTTCTCCATCTTCTTCTTCACTCCTCTTTCCGGTCTGGTGGGTGTGGGTGATAGAGAGAGAGAGCCTGAGAGTGGGAAATGGGAGGCGGTGGCTTGCGGTGGCTCGTGGCAGTACGGGAGGCTCCGGAGCAACGTCCCTGAGGTCGTGGAGTGGCAGTGGATGTGTGGGGTCGCTGGAGTCGGCCGGAGGATCGTTAGAGCTCGTTTCAGGTATATATCCCCAATGTAATGTGTAAAAATCATGTAAAATGATAGAAATGCTTAGGATGCATGTAATCTGGGCTAAATTCAATGTTTTAGAATTTTTGGGAATTTATTGTGGTTTTTATGGGTATTTATGTTGGTGGTTGAGATTTAAGTCATTTTGACTCTTATGCCTTCGCGATTTTGTATCCTGATGCATGGTGAATGGATTTCAGTTTTGATTGTTAGCTTTTTGAGTAGACTCGAGGGTCTACCACATATGTTTTATTCGTGATTTTTGGTGATTGTTTGGCAGTCTGATTGGAGCTCTCACTTCGGGTAATTTTTGGGTGCCCTGCTACAGGTGTCTGAATTCTAACAGAAAACTGGGGGCGCGTGACGATTGTGCGGGCCACATGCGTGGGTTCGACAGTGGTTCTGGCCCCTGACCCAGACCTTGTTGGCATTCAGACAAAAGTGCCAGGGGCGCTGGCCAGAAGCGCGCTCCACATGTGTGGGTCTGCCAGGGCATTTTTTGGGGGGTTTTCCTGGATTTTTGGAAAATATATTTTGATGCAGTGGTTTTCCGGATTGCTTTGTATTATCTCAATGAGATGGGATTGTGGGTCGTCAGTGGTGGTCCCTCGGGACACCTGATGTGCCGTTTTGTCGAGGTTTTCGAAGAGTTTTCAAAGATATGAAAATAGTTTTGAAAGTGGATTTCAAAGTGATATTTGGCCTGTTTTGGAAAATGGTTTTCCAAGTTTTCTGTATGTGAGCCGAGACAGTGTGGGACCGTGTCGTCGGGACCAGGGAATGTGACGACATTCTCGGGTGGTCGGGCGTGACTCACTGGTTGAGGTCGGGGGTCGAGATAGCTGAGGCTGAGGGGTGTCGGGACTTGGAGGTATGAGACTCATCGACTGTCGTCTCGAGGCTAGGGTTGTGGTCTCCGGGTCGAGGTATCTTGTGGAATGATGGGGAGATATGATACTCCTATTGTCGCTGTGAGCACTGAGGCTCGGGTGTCGTCGGGTACATAGGTATGACACTCCCTCCTGAGCACCGTGTGTGGAGGACGCCGTGAGGAGGCGAACTTTGTGGTGGCTAGTGTGGGTGGGACACATGTCTCGTAGCTGGTAGGGTCTTGAGAGACAGGACAACTTTCTCAGGGAGGGGTTGGATTTTTGAGGGTTCTCCAGAGAGGGAGAATCACGGGATAGTGAACGCTCCTACACAGGGTGGCCGTCACCGTGGCAGTGCAAAACGCTGTGGTCGCTCCTTGGTGGACTACGTGTGGCCAGAGTTTGGTTGTCTGGTATCGGGCTTCCCGACTCACTATGTGTGGTTTTGGCCATTGAGAGCCTTTGCTTGTGGTTTTGGGCTAGTAGGGCCCTGGTTGTGGTTTTGGCCGGTGTGGGCCTGGTTTGTGAGGTTTTGAAAAAATGGTTTGCGAAATGAATTTTAAAAGAAAAGTAATTATGATTTGCTTTCTACGGTTTTCTTGGGGTACGTACTAGGTAACTCCTGTCACTCATGCGTTTTCCTTGTGGTTTTGGTTTACAGGTGTAGACATGTGGTTGGCTTAGCATAGTGCATATAGATCAGAGTCTCCTAGATGCACACACAGGTTCCTGGTAGTTAGATATTTTCTGTTTGGCTTTAATTTTCCCATAATTTAAATTGTTTTAAATTATTGTAAAAATGTGGAACTTTACAGAATGTCTTCTCATGTTGCTTTTCATCATTTTGCAATGTCTTGCTTCTTCTCTCGAATTTGGCTTTTCAAATTCAACTGTATGTGTAATGACTAGTGATAGTCGAAACTAGAATAGAGGTTTTGAGTGTGTCAGGTGGATAGGTGCATGCCCACGTGAGTATTCAATGTGGGTCTCCATTGCAGTTTACTCGTGTGGTTCCCTAATGTAGTCCCATGGCCCATTTTCTAGCAATTGCAGTGGAGCACCTCTTCTATTTTACTAATTCTCTCTTGTCTAGATTCCTACTTCAAGATTACTCCCTTTACATGTTTACTTGTAGTTGTACAACATCTTGTATTCATCCCTTTCACATTCCTTTGTTGGCTTTGTTTATTTCCGTTTTGTCACACACATGAGTGGTCAAACATAGATAGATGGACATTGTCAAGCGTACGGGGATGCCTAACCCCTTCTCTCTACATAATAAGAGTTCTTATCCCTTCTCTGACCGTGAGAACCTTGTGTGCTTTGTCCATTGGCTATGAAGTCTTGTTTTCTTGTTTCTGTTTTGAATGCATGTGATTTTCGTTGTCTTATGCTTTAAGTAAATTAGATGGCGGCTCCTTCCTTATCCTCTATTTCTTTTTCTTAATTTTTGAGCTAAGATCGAACTCAAAGGTTGCCCCTTTGTGGTTGCTCGGTGTGCATGCTAAGTCACGTCATCGATAGATTTTTGTTGTGGTCACATTTTAACCAGCTATTTAGTTTGGATTTCAAGGTCAAGTGCGACTTGCAGGCACGAATTGTAGGTGTGAATTGCAGGTGCGAATTGCAAGCTAGAATTGCCAATGCGAATTACCAGCCTGATTTTCTAGCAAGTCAAACTTAGTACATTGTGTCAGAATTGAAGTTACATTTAATTGGATTGGAAGTATTTTTGGATCTGGGAGCTTCTTCACCCCTACACAAGCTCACACCTAAATCAGAAAAAAAACACAAAGAAAAGAGAGAAGGAGAGGGAGAGAGGTGGAGAAAATGCAGAAGAGGAAGGGGAGGAGTGTTGCTGCCATCCTCGCCGTGCTTCAACTGATGCATCACTATCCTTGCCGTGCTTCAGCCGGTGCATCGTCGTCTTGTCGATCCCTGCCACGCCATCATTGTAGAAGGAGAAGAGGGAGTGAAATGGGAGAGAGAGAGGGAAGTAGTGGAAGGACAAGGAGTGGAGGAGAACGGGTTCGTAGGAGAGAGAGAGAGAACTAAGAAAGAAGAGGAAAGAGAGGCTGTCGATCTGCCATTATACTTGCTGCCACTGTTGGTGCTTGCCCCCAACCGCGTTGACGCTGCTACTATGAAGAAGACAGTGCAGAAATAAAGGAAGACAGGGGAGAGAAGATAGTAAGAGAGAGAGTCAATGGGGAAGAGAGAGAAGGTAGTGGGGTGAGCATTGTGCCGTTGTCGCCACGTTAGCCGTTGTGTCGCCATCGTGTCTAGCCTTGTTGAGTTGTGGTCATTGTTGCGTGCATAGGAGCCATCCTTGGTGAACAATACACACCCTGTAGTTTTTTCCTTGCAATATAGGGGCCTGATAGTGTATTTTTGATATATGTGGATGCTTGGTGATTTTCAGATAATTTATGGGGGTTCTTTTATGATATCTAAATTAGCATTGGCCGTCTTTGTAAATAATAACTACTATTAGCTCCTTAGTTTTTATATTTGCATTTAATCCCTTAGACCTTGTGAAAATTATCCTTTAACCCTAGGAATTTATGTAAATCACTTGTAGGACCTTGGCCTTTATGTGAAGTTTGCATTTTAGTCCCTGTCTTTTATGTTTATTACTTTTTAGTCCTTGAGTTAGAAACTACTGTTAGGTCCCTGAACTCTATTGAATTACATTTCAGTCCCTCAACTATTAGATTTAATTACTTTTAAGCCCTTAGGTTTTATATTTAAGCCCTTAGGGACTTGTTTTTAATAGTTTTTGTGACACCTAGACCTGATTATCTATTTTAATTGTAAACCATGTACTTAATGGTGATATTGTATAAATGATTTATTAATAGATAATTTGATATTTTGGTATTATTGCATGCCTCTCTTTGTGTGGCCGGGTTCATTGGTTCTTGATTGTGTGGTTTCTGGCATTCTACTCGTGTGTGTGGCCCTTGGTTGGATCTTGGTTAGCCTGGGCATAGTGATCCCCGATTCGCGTGCCCGTCTTCTTCCTCTTCCTCCTTTTCTCCTCTTCGACAACCCGTGCTCCTTATGGGGGGTAGCCGTCTCGTCTCATCTCCTCCTTATCAGACCTGGTGGGACGGTGACCGGCGGGGTTCGTCAAGGCGACTGGGGCAAGGAGGTTTAAGAGGGCTAGAGGGGATGGCATGGAGGGCACGATCAGGGCCAGAGCAACCGCAAGTAGTGGCTAGCACAAGAAGGGGAGAGGTAGAAGTGGAGTTGGTGTGTCGCTGAAGGTCAGGCATCGCCGTGAGGAGGAGAAGTCCACTGGAGTTGAGTGAGCTCGTCGGAGGAGGTACGCAACCCCTCCCTTCCTCCTTCCCCTTTTGTTTTAGAAAATGGAATTAATGCATGAAAATAACGTAAAATGCATGATAAATCATGGAAAAATAGTAGGAATGATAGAAATGATGTGAATGGCATGAATGTAGAGAGTTCATGCTAGGTTGTGTGAATTTTGTGGATTTATGGTCGAAATTTCGATGCTTGCTATAGTAGCCATGTAATGAGCTTCATGTCTTTAACATTTTATTATGGAAAGCATGCTTAATGGATTGGTGAATGGTTTGAGGGGTTTTGAAGTAGACTCGAAGGTCTACACCCTACATTTTATACATGATTTTTGATGTGTGTTTGATGAGTCCGCCCCTCACTCACAAGGAGGAGAAGAGTCGAGTGGCTGAAAACGGTGTACCAAATTGGATTCGATATGCCGATTTGTTTCCTAGTTAGGCTCTGAGCCACTGATTTTGTAACGCCCCTAACCCGGGCACGTTACCAAAACATAGCATCACAAGCCTAATTACACAAATTACAGAACAAAAGGACTGTAACTAAGGCTCACCTCTAGGATCTCGATGCGCGACTAGAAACTCCAATTCCTGCACCGGAAACTGGCTACACGCGGCCTGCACCTGAAAACACCCAGCACGCGTGAGAGACATCTACGTCACCCAGTACGCGCCCCCAAAACACACAACTACAACAAGCACGATAAAACCAAAAGAAAACATGTTTCTTATCATTGCAAAACTTGGTTTTCTCATCTTTGAAAATCATTACTTGATTAAGTCAACACTTGGGACTTCAATCCCAAAACCAACTCTTTTCTTTACAAAATCACCACTTGGGACCTCAATCCCAAGCCAGGCTTTCTCAAAAGCCACCACTTCTCTTTTTCTCAAAACAAGTGGAAATTCTTTCAAAAACCACTTCCTTTCAAAACATTTCTTTCAAACCATTTTTGGAAATCATTTTT
>JAMKQA010029591.1:0-13768 GCA_024699735.1 Posidonia australis
AAAGTTTCCAACATTCAAATAATAATTCATCAAACTGTTACATATATGGAATTAAAAAATGAACAAAGCTAATACACAACATTGTCAAGCAATGTCAAAATGAACTCTACTCAATGTCAAAATCTAATAATTCTAAGAAAACAATAGAAATTTTGATTGGAGCTCATAGCCCAGGAACTTATGCTCAAAAGCATAGATACTATGCTTTAAATGTTTGTTATTATATTTTAAGTAAAGGATTTTATATAAAGTGTCAACCATCACAATTAATATTGCAGAAAATGCAAAATGAATTGACAAGAAGCACAAAGAAAAAAGAGAAAAGCTGCAATCAATTTAAATCTGTAAAGACAAAACATAAGGACAAAGACTTTTAGGATATACTGTATCCATCTCCAGACCCAACAAGACTTGTGTGCTTTCCTATTCCTGTCAAAGAAAGTATAACTATAAGCATATGGTACAGATAATTTGCTGATTTGCTTTAAATATAAATATTTGAAGCAATAGAAGTCATACAATGGTATCAACGGATCAGGATTTGTGCCCACAAAATCATGCACCCTGTAAAAAAATCACACATCTTAGAAGTAAGTTGTGGAGAAGCTGATTAGCCCCGACAAAAGGATAAAAAAGAAAGCTTAATTCAATGGTGAAATACAAAACATACAGAGATATAGCAGTGACTTACTCTTTGCAGCATCTTGAAGTAGGTTGAGTATCTTCGAGAGAATGGAGTTCCCACCTGCAACTGGTAACTACATTCCACTCCCCACAGTTGCAGACTCACTCTTGTACATGGACGCAGCAGCAGGTGGCAACACAACAAAGGATTCCTCCATGACCTTTCCAGCATGAGCACCCTCGGGTTTTGGATTTACCACGATGACGAGGAGGAAGTCCGTGGGACTTAGCCTTCTGCTTTGGCAAAACCACAAACGAATTGTCCATTCTGCTAGCACCCAGCATGCTACCTTGTACTGAAGAGGCCTGCAATCCTACTTGCATTCAAGAGAAGTGACAACATCGACTGCTGAAAATCATCCAGCGCACATTATAATACTTTTGAAATGAACTATCAATTCCAAGATTGATAAAAAGAAAAACATGAGGAACAATCTAGACTTTACGGATTTAATGAGTTTCTAAACAAATCAAGGTTGTGAAGTAGTCAACATATAAACGATTCAAACACGCTGAGAGACAAAGAGCATCGACAACACTGAGAAGAACTGGGGAATCAACCCCTTCAGATTCTGAACCCCAATTGCAATCCCGAATCACAAGCGACTAAATCGAGCTATAAGCATCAAGCACGGGAACAAAACAAAAGCCGGGAATTGAGTGAGCAAGTTGAGGAGTACCAACTAGAACGGGACAGATCGTTGGATAACTTGTCGGCATAGGACTCGACCTCGACGACACATAGGGTGTGGCAGCAGCTCTGGAAGACGAGCCTGGGGAGGTTGGGATCTACCGGGACGGCTGTGGTCCTCCTCCTGTCCGCTCCCGCCTCGTCTCTCATGTCCCCCCCACCGCTGAGGAATTTAGGGTTCTGGTAATCTTCGAATTGCTCGTGAGGAGGAAGATGGACGAAAGACAAGACCACAGCGGGATGGTGAGGGGAATGGCAATGGGAATTCGCGTTTGGTTTGGGATTTCCGTTGGGGGTGTGGGAGTTCACGCTTGGTTTGGGATTTCCGTCGAGGGGAGGGCACAGGAGGCACACAGGGCACAGAGGAGGAGGCGAGGATTGTAGCAGGAGGTAGAGGCAGGAGGAGGAAGTGAAGAGACCAGAGGAGCAGACAGAGACCGTAGGAGGAAGATCTACGGGCGGAAGAAGAATTGTAGGCCAGAGGAGAGAGAAATATGGGAGGAAGAGGCGTAAGGAAGGTGTACCGAGGGATAAGGGAAGAAGAAGGAGAAAAGGCGACAGATGAAATTTTGGGGCACTATTGCGAGGACATATAGTGAGGACATGTCCTCGCTAAGTTTTCGCTAAATATTTTAGAAATTTTAGCCAAGCCTTTGCGAGGAAATCTCGTCACTGATTTCCTTGTTAAATATTTGCGAGCATTGTTCCTCGCTTTGTCCTCACTATTTTTCCTCGCTAATATATTGCGAGGACATGTCCTCGCAATGTACTCGCTATAAGTCTTCGCAAAATCTAATTTTTCTAGTAGTGAATGTACCATCAGTTTATCAAGTAAAATTATCTGGTAGTGCACATGAGTCTTTGAGGAATCTAAGTAGTATTGTTGCTCGTGACACATGCATCAGCATGGGATCTTCATTGCATATTCCCATTCCATTATGCAGACAATTCATCCAATGCAAAACATATACTGCACAATCGTTGGCTCCTGAAGCTTATTGATTACAGTTCTAAGCAAAGCTTAACGACCATTCCTTAGAAAGTCCTAATCTTGGATTTATTAGCTGGAACTACTACTTCAACAATAACAATGTTTTTTCGTTGTGTACACTAATAGTTTCCTCAGTACTTGATTTGATTACATCATCGATGAGAAAGCTATTGTAAGATGTCGCATAATACTCATGGAGGTCTACGACTTGTAGATGCCAGTGATTCGATGACATAATAGGTTAGGCAATGTAGTCTTCTTGTGAGAGGTGGTCCACGGTATTGTTAAGCATCATTTGAGCTTCGTCGATTTGCCTTTCATCATCTGGATACTTGGGACTGATCAACAGCTCTAACACTTGTTTCTCTTTACTATTTGTGCCACAAGATACCATTCTATCTAATCTTTTGAATTTTATTATACATTTGAGAAGGGTGAGATCTCTAGTTAGGGAAATCATTGCCTTCCATAATCTTCCTCAACTACTTGCTCGTGCTACTCTTTGACACAACAATGACAACATTTTGATAGGGTAAGGATACGAATTGTACATTATGAATTTACACAATACAAAAAATATTCATGCGTGTTTTGGCTTTTTTGTGCTATTCAATTGTTGTCCTTGTCCTTCCTTGGGTCTCTTCATTGCCATTTGCTTCTTCATACTTATTGGTTTTTGCGTTGTTAGGGGTGCTTCGGGTTACTACTTTGTTGGGGGGGTGCTTGTGGTTGCTCTTGCTCTTATACTACTGGGGGTGCTTGGGGTTGTTGCTTCGTTGGGAGTGTTGAGTGTTGCTTTTGCTCTTGCGTTGTTGGGGGTACTGGGGTGCTTGGGGTTGCTGCTTCCTGCTCTACGTTATTGGGGGTGCTTGGGAATGTTGCTTCATGTTGAGTCTCTTCGTTGCTTAGGGTTGTAGCTCTTGCTCTTCTGAGATTACTTAGGGTTGCTCCTGCTCCCACTCCTGCTTTGCTGAGGATGCTTGAGGTTGCTCCTGCTCCTGTGCTACTGGGGATCTTGGAGTTGCTACTTCCTCTTACATCTTCTTTCTCGTCTCGTTGTCCTTGAATCATCAAGGAGTTGTGGGAGGTGTCAGTTGTTTCTCAAAGATCATTCTAGCTTCTCCAATTATCAAGTCAGACATTACGTCCTGGTGCTGGTGGTTGGGTTCTTCAACTTGAATTTCCGTGGCTCAACATTGTACCCTCAGGACCTTTACCTCTTCCATCGAAATGGCTTTATCCTGCCTGAGAGCCCTCACTTGGACTTTAAGACAAGCTATCATGCCATACTTCTCCTTAAGTTGGGCCTCAAACATAGCTTATTGTTCCTTATTTTGCTTTACTGCCTTTGCCCACTGAGTGAAAGGGTCGACATGGTCTAACACTTTAAGTATTGTTTCCATGTTATTCCTGGTATTGCTTTTAGTACGTTCACCATCACCTTTTGATGGTCCTGGTGTCCCATCAAAAGAAGACCAATCATCGTCTTCAAGATCCACTATATCAGGTAATCCGTATCATTCCTTTTCTCCACCAATGGGTGTGATCTCAAGGAAACTTACCTACATATATGGAAATAAAACATTTTACACAAGAACTTTGTGCATATATAACTTACTTAAGTGATTAACTTGTTTTACTCATGGTAGTGATAGATAAGTTAAACAATTTCCACTTTGACAAGGAGAAGACTTTTGATAAATCCCGCACACAACCCCAATGATTGATGTGGGGTAGAGGTTTCGATGTACCAGTTGTGCCAATATTAAAGTGCTCAAAGAACCAATGACATAACACATGAAAAATAAATATGATTAATATGATATATTACAAGCTAATGACACCACTATGACATCAAATAAGAAGAGAATCCTAACAACATACAATAAGTGTTACTTCCACTATAGAAACTTAAGGCTTTAAATGAAGAAAACCTTAACAGATTGTATGTTAGATTATTGCTAATGAGCTGATTAACTGAAGAACAAGAACAAAGAGTAATGGCACCCCTTGCAACTCCCCGATGATTCGAAGATAAGGAAACGGGAAAGAAGGAGTAAGAGGAAGTAGCAACCCTAAACACCCCCAACAGTGCAGGAGTAGGAGCAGGAACAACCCATAATAATTGCAATTGTAACTTGTCCAGCATTTTATGATTATGCTTGTGGTTGTGGTATACATACATTACCTGGTATCTACCATTATTGTGTAAGTGAGCCATTATTCGAGCTTGACATTGTCTCATTGCTGAAAGCTTCATTCCATACTGTAAGTTTTAAGGTTTCACTTGGTCTTTTTCTACTTTACAGCAAGCAAAGGTAGCTCTCTTATATGGATTATCATTTTAACTGGTTATTTTACAGGAATGTCGTATCTTCATACCAAACTCTACACTATCTGCATTAGCCGTGTGGCATTTTGAATTGTCATTGAATGATTTAATTTCCACCCAAACCACAGGAGTTATTGGTGCAGTATCTTGAGAAAGATTTTCCAGATCAAGAAAACGTACTTCATTGGCCACCACTTCATCATTTTAAATTTCCATATTAACGACACGATTGACATTGACCTCCACATTCTCGCTTTTTCCAATATCATCTGCATCCTGCTCATTACTATATCAACCTCAATCTCAAGTGTCACGAAGTTCGTCTTCTAAGTTGATGACATTTTTCACTTTATTAGTCATGTTTCTTCTAAGTATAACAATACAAAGAAACCCAATGACACCAAAATCATACTTCATTGATAAACAAATAACACTAGAAAACAGAATATCACAAAGAAACCCAATGACACGTAATAACACGACAATGACAGACAAATGATGACAAGGAATAGAAAAACTCAACAAAAGTCAGTAACCACATAATAACATGATAATTATAATAAAATATTAAGAAATAAAGAAATAGCAAGAAACAAAAAGGTAACATGACAACTATAGCAAAATACCTGGAAATAAAGAGACAGTAAGAAAATAAGAAGGCAACCTGAAAACTAATATCAGGAAACAAAAAGGAACTCATAACAGAAAAATAATAGCTTAATTCATTAGAATCTTACAAACCAGAAGAAACTAAGCAAGAATTAAATGGATTCGTATTAAATACAACTAACTTCGATCATTTCAAACAAAAATATAGATCCAATTATTTGTAATAAATGAAAAAAAGAGCTTCTAAGCAATCAAACCTTACAACAAATGAAACAACAAAAGTTGCAAAAAACACTCTTTTCAACACGAAGCAGTAGATGAAGAAATCAGAAGAAATAGTAGAATTTCAAAAAGAGTTTTGTTGAAAAAGAGCAAAAAAATAGATAATTTGAGAGGAAAAAAGGAAGGTAATGGAGGTAATTTAGATTTCCCTTCAATCTCCTATTGGAAAGAGAACGTAAGGACATGGAGAAGTTTTAATTGTCCTGTACTTTCACTAAATAAGATTAGAACAGCAGGAGAGAGGGAGCGGGAGGTCGTGTTCTGTTCACACGACCTCTACGTTAGAAGTCACGTCAAAGGGGTCGAAAAAGGAGCCAAAATTGAGGATCTTTATACCATTTTCCTTTGAACAACCAAAACATGATATGTCAAGATAAAAAAACAACGTTAAACAAATGAAATTATTGATTATTAGGGGTACTCCTATCCCTTACGGTCCCGAGTTTGACATCCGCGTATTACAGGGATTTATCTTACTTAGACGTAAGCCCTGACTTTTGTGGATTTAACACTCTAGCGAGGTGGGGGTCTACTCAGGGTTTTATTAACAAAGTTCACCAATTCAAGCAAGCTGTTCCCTAAGTCTCGAGCTGAAGGAAGATTTACTTGTGCCTTGCGCCCAATAACAAATGAAAATATTGTTTTGTGCATGGAACTAGTCGATTTTAAATGGTCACTTCACTTCCAACTAATTTGTGGGTAAATTATGACATGATCCCATCATCTACTATATTAAGATGAGAGGTTGTAGTTAGACACCAGATTGTCCCATCAATTGTTTGCAAGTAAATGCTATCAAAATAGGTATTTTGGTGATTAATTCAAATTAAATTGAAAATGAAACATAATCATAATAATCTGTTATCTAATTTAAATTCAAATCATATGTTCCATTTTTTATTTAAATTATAAATTAGTAAAATGGTAGAGTGCTATTACATGTGTTTCTCATATTTACCAAATTATATTAATCTTTTACTAGACATTCCATTACATTGCATATATTACATTTCAAGTCTTTATTAACAATGTACAATTTTGCAGGTACTTTGTACTAATTATTATAAAGCTATCTGTAAGAGAAAATTAAGGATTCACCTCAATGTCAGAGCTGAGTTTTGCATTTATGTTTTTGCTTTGTCTTTTCTATTAGAGTGCATGGCTCATGCATGCACTTAAAGTTGGCAGGTGCTTGTCAGCATATATGGTCATTGGTGTAAGGTCATCTTACATGAAATCAAAGTACTTGTAAATTGGTGGAAATTTGAAATTTGAATCATCTTCCTCCCTGTCTCCAACGTTTGTATGATATATATAATAAGTGCTGCCTCTTATCATCCAATCAAACCCATCTTCTGTGGCATTCACTATTCATACAAATGAGCGGGATTTGCGTTTGTGTTCGAAATATTTGAGAGTCCATGTGAAGTTACCAGGATTTGAGGTAGCTAGCTACCAAGAGTCGACGAGTCTTGTTTCTTCCTCATTTGAATAGGAATTATGATTTTTCATATTTGAAATGTACTTCCAAAAGATTCCACTTGGATTTGAAACATGCTAGCAAGTTAATATTATTAAATTTGAAACCCCCTTTTTCAAGTAACTCCTTTTTCTTTTTTTCCTTTTTTTGAATAAAATTGGGTGCATTGTCACGACGGATTAAAACTTGCAAACTTTCTGAAATTCACTACTGTGTCGAAACCCCAGCATAAAGAAGAATGAAAACACATAAATGATTGTTCGGATATTTTCCGTACATTTATCAGTTTAATCATACTGTTTCCATTCTTTTTAATTTTTTTAATGATGCACTTTAGCTTTTGTAAGGAAAGGTGGTCTTCTGGATTTCTCAGAGCCGAAATGTGATGTGCAGGCCGACAAAGTGAGTAAGTGAGAGGGTATCCAAGGACCGACATGATTCTGTTGAAAGTAGTAGACATTTTACTTAAGAGCACCTACAATTCCAAAAATGATGCTTCCTTTCGTTTGGCAATGCAAGATTTCCTGAAGGGATTCTTATTCCAGTAACAACGTCTGAGAATATTTCCTTTTCTGCATGATAACAATAATAAGATTTTCCATGACAACAAGAAGTATTTGGTCTCAGGTATCCATACTGACATGTCGGATTGAAGTCTGTACAGCCAACTTAAGTTAAGCTGTTGTCGCGTTCATTATCATATATCATTGTAAGGAGAAGATTGTTGTCATCTTTAATCGAAAAAGAGAGGATTAGACAATCTACTTGATACTTAACAGACGGGGGAAGCAACGGCAATTTATGTTCAGGTTTTGAGGCACATCAACGAACAGTATAATAGATGAAACCATGACTGAGCACTCTAATTCTCAGTTTGCAACAAGATGAATTATCAGATGATCATAAACTGAGCACACACTGCTATAAAAACTGCAGCAACTATCTTGATGTTCATACCATGTATTGGCATATAAAAAGTTGAACTGTCATGGGATCAGATGATACCCATGATGTGTGCTGCAAATGTATTGGAGGAGCATTGGACAAGGAATTGTGATCTTTGGAAGAGCCATAATTGCGGACGACACGGCAGTGTGGATTTGCGTTCATCAGTCATCATTTGGAACAGCACCATGTGCCTGACAGAGCATCCTCAAGAAAAAATAAGCAAAGAAGTCCCTAAAGCGAAGAAGAAAGTCACCTAGCTTTTGATGAACAGGAGGCTTTCTCTTGCCCATCAGAAGTGAAAACAAGAGGTTAAAAACATGAACTATTTATTTGTCGTGGTTTGTCCTTTTCACAATGCAGGTAGGTGCACATGCACATGGATAAGAACCGTAATAATTTGACACCTAATTGCCAGCTTCCTTCCCTTTCTCCATGATACAAACAGATGTTCTCTTGCATTTAAATCATAAGAAAAAGGTTTCTTCTGGAATATTTCCATTCTTATGATCTAGTCTTCTCCATCTATCTGATTTTCAAGTTGATAAATTTAAATTGTTATGTTTGTTGAGGTAAATGTCATGTCCTTCCTCACTATCTTCATGTCTCCTCTTCAAGAAATTTCAGGTCTCAACCAAAACTCAATGGAACCTAAAATCATTCTCTCATATTACCACTAGAAATAAAGAAGAATAGAATCTAACCATGGTCTAGTGGAAGAATGAGATATTAAGTACTATCATTACATGGAACGACCTAATACAGAAGAACGAGATATCAAGTACCATCACTACAAACAAAAACCCATGGTCTGCCCTCTTTTTTTGACATGAACCCAATTCACCTAATTGAATGTGAGTAGTGGCCATTCACAGCCATTTGATGCAATACACATCAAGCAGCACTCACGGACATGAACAAACACTAACGACAGTGTTGAAGAACGAAGAGAGGTTGAATGCAAAACCTAAACCTATGATTCCATAAAAGAAAGAGCAATCAACTACCACAATATCACAAAACCCAAATGACAGAAATTCTTTCACTAGACTGAAAAACTTAATATACCTATCTATCTTGGCTAACTATTTCCTTCATATGAGCACACACCAACTCAATTACTTAGAATGGGAGGACACCTTGATGGCCATCCTCATCTCCATGACCTTCTTGTGTGAATTGGAGTGCTTGTAGCTCACAAAGGTGGGACTCTTTGCTGGTCTGTACTCAGGCAACAACCTTCCTGACTTGAACCTCACCCCACAGGCATTGCACAGTGTCTTTGGTCCCAAGGGCCCTGCTCTCCACTGAGGTGTCCTGTGTGATAGGCAGTGTGTGCATCTCCTTGGTTGCACAGCAACCTTCTCCTCTTCTTCCACCTCCTCATATTCTGACACCACTTGTTTTGGTGAAGGTGTTGCTGACGTTTCTTCTATTGTCTTCTTGGGGACTATGAGCTCACTGTCTGCAAGCCAGAAAGCATGATGGTCATGAAGAAGTGGTGGTTCAGTGGGAATTCCATGAAGGGTGGTGTTTGGTGTGAGCTTCCTTCTCTTGGTTCTTGATTTTGATGGGATTGAAGGGGTTTCAAATTGGAGGGTGAGGTTTTGGGGTTTTGGTGGTTGGTGAGGTTTGTGTGGTGTGTTGGTGGTGGCATTGGTGATGGAGGTGTAGTTGGTTCTACTGGACAAGCAGTCCTCCACAAATATGGACAACCATTGTACGCTGAAATCATCAGCTTCCTGAATTTTCATTAAAAAAAAATTGTGAGTATTCTTCAGGGAATAATACATAAACAATATTATGTATTGAAAGATTCTGTTTTTTTGTGAGTATTCTGTTTGCTAGAAATTGAGACACAATGTACGTAAGAGAAAGAGAAATAAAAACAGGATGCATAACAACAACCATAGACAAAGAGGAATGAGAAATTCTTGATGGCAACAAGAGAACCGAAGTGGAAGGAAGCTTCAAGATATCAAGCAAACATGGGGGAAACCCAAGATAATGCTGCATTTTGAAGAAAAATAGTGGGTTATCTTATCTCACATATGACAGAAAATTGAAAGGTAATAAGCTGAACAGGAATGATAGGTACTGAAAGGTTTCATTTTTTACGAAGAGACTGAAGCAGTGCTTCATTGGGACTGGAATAGTAACTGAGATCGTAAAATCAAATAAAAAGGCATCTTTTTGAAATGTTCAGAATAAAAAGGCATAAGAATGACTATTAAAAACATAGATACCAAGAAATGTAAAAGATGGGCTTACAACAAAAAGAACAAAAAAGAAGAAAAACTCAATACTTGAAAAAAGAAAGACAAAATCAAAAGATAAACTTCAGCAAAATGCAGTCATGCACATTCCAGAGACAGAAACTCCAGAAGAAAACAATGAACAACAGGAGAAAAACCACTCACACAACAAAAACACACAAAAGAAACCCCATCAAAGCGCATTGTGAACAAAACCCATCAACCAGTGCACCAGAAACCAGACCCCCAACATTTTGATTTCTGAGAAGAAAAACAACCACCTGGTTTTCTCCGGGGAAGAACTCCTCCAACTTGGAAATGGAGGGAGAAGAACCAGAAGAAGAAGGGACCTTCTTCTCCGTCTGAAACTCCAGAGGAAGCCCTCCATCAACAGCCACATTCTGATACACATCCATGCTTGAAAACACCAACTTTAGTGAGAGAAACTGCCGACCCACCAAGCAAAATGACTCAAATAAAACACCAGGATAGAGCTACTACAGAGAGGAAGAAATGGCAGTAGGAGTTCCTTTCTCGTGGGTTCCCTTCTGCCCGTGTTGGTTGCACTATGCAGAAATGGCTCTGCTGGAAACAACTGCCTTCCCTCTTATCACTCTCCCACACCTCTTTCTCTCTCTAGCTCTAGTTTATTTATACCAACTTTTGTCGGTAGAGAGGAGCGGTCTGTGTGTTCCTCCCTCTACAACCTCCCACTAGTTGGCTCCCTCCTTTTTCAACATCAACCTTCTATTCTGAAAGTAACTGCTGTTTGTTTTTTTTTTTTCCTCTTTCAAAAGTTCGATTTTTGAAATCTATGGAGCAGATGTTGGATTTTGTCCTGTTCTTCAGCTATTTTTATCTTGGATATTGTCAACAAATAAGTGGAGATTTCTTTTCGTTTCTTTTTTTCACAGGTACTTATTTTGTTGTGAAGTGTTAATTATTGATGAAAATCCCAAGGAATTTCTTGAGTGCGACTCGTACAACCTTTGAATATTCCTTCAGAAATGTTTACATTAATTAATTGTACTTATTTTTAGAAGGAGAGAATACACTGTTGATTGTTCTTTTGTGTAGCAATTTGAATAAGAACAAGTCATTTAATCTTGGGATGATGGCAAAGAAGATGGTACGTCAAATCTCACACCATAAGTGAGGGTAATATTAACTCTTAGATAGTAGTAATCGATCCATTGCAATTCTAATTTCATCTCTCTTTCTCTCGTTACTCTCCTCAAGGGGCAACAATGATGACAACAATAACGATAGATGGAGAAAAAAGTAAGGCTAATGGTGGTGACGACAGGAGTAGAGGAATCATGAGATAAACTAAGAGAAGCCTCTAATACACGAGATAGCAACCAGGAAAATGGAACAAAGGTAGAAACCCAGCAAATCTGCCCATTATCGGTCTATAAAGTCCTAGCAACGACGGTACCTCAAGAATCTCTATACAAGTGATATACTCTGGAAAAACAAGACTGACAATACAACACCAACCCAAAGGGTCATAATTAGCGGTAGCAACAAGTCGAGTTTGGTTCGAATCTACCTATACTTAGACCCAGACCTATCTTATTTCATGAGTCTGGGACTTAATTTTAGGACCCAGACCTGTTATTTTTAAAGGTCTGGGTCTGAATTTTGGGTCTAATGGGTCATTCAAATTATTTTCATTTTTTTTTGAAGAAAATAGATTTTTAATTAAACTTAAAATATTGTAAATAAATGTGCTAAACAATTCTCTATCAACACACATATATCATAAATAAAATACAATCATAAATAAATATATAACATGAACAATATCATGAACCATTGATAGTTGAACAACACATAAATAAATATATCTAATTTCAATAAATCAACTTTGTCAATGTCCATACAACAATTCTTTATCAATGTACATATACCATATAAATTTTAGACTTTAAAGAGAATGAGATTTAAGAGTAAAATAATATATATTATATATATATTGTAAATATTATACATTACTCTTTATATTTAACTTATAATATATTATATATAAATCAGATTCACGGATCCACGACTCTGGGTAATTTTAGACGCAGACCCGATCCAATAAATGAACAGGTTTAGGTCCACGAGTCTCATTCTTAAGACTCAGACTCATACTTTATGGGTCTAGACCTACAGATTCTGGATCTAAATCCGATCCATTGTCAACCCTAGTGACAATCCAACAAGATCACGACGAAGATTTGAAAATCAACGAGAATTGCCTCTTCACGACATCACAAAGGATGAGGAGGCAATGGTGCTTAACGGAGAAGAGGCACTGGTATGCATGGTTAGATGGAAGAAGAGAAGAGAAGCTAACGTGGAGGAAGAGAAGAGGGTGGAAGACAAAGAGGGTACGGATTTTTTTTTGAAATTTAATCTTGACCGTTAAATTGATCTAACGACTATGGTAATTTCCTTGGTGAAGTGCCCACAAGAAATACCTCGTAGACCCCAAGAAGAGTGTTTTTTGTGATCACAGAGATATCATGATAATCTTTATAACAATTAGTTGCCAAAGAAACTTGAATTTAAGATGAAAAAGTTTCAGGCGTACATAAATGGAACGCACCACTGGTTCTTCAAACATCTCAGCATAGCAATCTGAGAAACAAAGATCACTGAAAACTGGACAAGATATGAGATCAATCTATCTATATACTGAATTGATTAGAATGCAATGTGTACTGGCAGAGCAAGGATCATCTCTGACCACATACCTATCCTACTTGATACTGTGGCTCCTAATTGGGGTCCACACCCATTTAGGTTCTACAAATCTTGGCTACTATACGCAGGATTTGAGGCACAGATTAAAGATTTTTGGACCCATAATGAATTCCCTCTATCAATGTGTACTCCTGTATCCCTTTTTAGTCTTAAACTTAAGAAGCTGAAAGCTCTTATTAAGGAATTGATTATTCCTATTAAGGGGATCAGAGCCAGCAGACTTAGAGCTATTGAGGCTCAAGTCTTGAACTTGGATATGCAAGATGAGAATAATATTCCCATTAATTGGCGTCTGAAAAAGGAGTTGAGGTTTGAGCATTTGAATCTACTTAAAGAACAAGAGTTATATTGAAGGCAAAAGTCAAGGGTACTGTGGCTAAAAGAGGGGGACTTTAATACCTCTTTCTTTCACAATATGGTTAAAGGCCATAGAAAGGCTAATTCCATTACCTCATTATCTATTAATGACAGTATGTGCTACTCCCACAGAGAGATTAGCAGGGCCATTGAGGAGCATTTCACTTTGTTATTCAATAAGGCCCCCTGTCCACAACAATCCCTTTGTTAGGACACCTTAATTGCAAATAAAATACCATACCCTGCTCTGTTAGAGGGACCTTTTGAGGAAACAGAGATAAAATCCTCTATTTTTCACTTAGCTGGTGAAAAATCTCCAGGACCTGACGGTTATCCTTTGTTCTTCTTCCAGCAATTCTGGGAGGTTCTAAAGACTGATCTTATTGCT